>APFE030216481.1:0-43810 GCA_000404065.3 Pinus taeda
GTAACCACATTCCATTTGTGGTGCTCATCTAACTCCCTTATCGATGACTCGATTAGGTTGAGACTCTTTCAACGCACCTTGACTGGTAATGCAGCCAAATGGTATATAGAGTTGCCAGGGGGCAGCTTTACATCTTTCGCTGACTTAGCAAATATTTTCTTAAATCATTCCCAGTTGCTTGTCCGTTATGATGCCGGAACTGAACTACTGGCCACTTTTCGTTAGGATAAGGCAACTCACATTTTTGACCATATTCAGGAATGGAGACGGAGAAAGAGGCTCATTAAAGCGAAAATCCCTCTGGAGTACCGTCTCGAATGGTTTTTGAAATCTTTAATACCTGAGATCTCCATGGATGTCTCCATGTCTAGAGTCTATTCTGAGGAGCAAGCCATTTTTAGGGCCCAACAATTAGAATTGATCTATTCTCAGTCTGGGATCCTACAAACATACTTGCCAGATGCTCCTGGGTCTAAGGTTGATGTAGCTAAGTCGAAGCCAGGTCCCCACGTGGATGGTATTGTTGGGTCGGTAGACACGAATGTGGTGAACTTGTTGAATCAATTGCAGCGGTTGCCTTTACAAATTGCTTCTAACAACCAAGTCACATCGTCTAACCCTTCGGCTTCCCAAACCTCTTCGATTAATGCCGTCCAATCTAATAACCCCAAAGGAAATCAAAATTCCAATGGGAAAAAGAAAGGACGAGGTAAGAAAAAGAATCAGGATGGGAATCCTGACGCAAATAAATCCGACAATAATGTTGGGGGTGGTAGAAATGAGTCTAAAAAGAAAGTCAAGTTTCCATGCAAGTTGTGGAGTGGAGACCATTTAACTCATCTTTGCCCCAAGATTGAAGATTCTCAACGCTTGTTAGGACAGCAAGGGATTTCTAGTTCTCAAGCTGTGTTAACCAACCCTTTTCCCCAAGGGCAGCAACTTCTTGCTGGGACGCGTTCAAACCCTGGAACCTCCGCAGGGGTAAACCAGGAAGGGGAAAAATCATCGAATGTTTTCATGATGGGTTCTAACGTCCATGTGGCTACTCGGTCACGTGATTATGGTGAAGCCGAAACTTCCAAGGACAAGACTGTTCCCGGAAATACCGACCTTCATATTCAGTGAGCCCCTGTTGAGACTATACCACAAATACCGAAAGGTTCCGCTAAACACGCGACTATTACTCCTAATGCTAGGGCTGCCCATAATTACTCCATTGTGGAGGATCTGGCTCAGAGTCCATGCGCCATGTCTTCTTTAGAGGTTCTCCAGTCGTGTCCGGCTCAGCGAAGTGCTTTACTTTCCGCGATTGGGGCAGTCGATCTAACTAACTCTTTAGTGCTCACTTTCGACATGTTAAATGTCAAAAAGTGACTCCCTCATCATATGGCTTTTCAAATAAAGTCTACATACCGGAAAATTAACATTTTTTGTACCGTTATTGATGAAGGAGCTTCCACATGCGTCATGTCAATGTCATGCTGGAAGGCTATTGGATCGCCTTCGGCTATTCTTTCACCTACCGTCTTGATTGCATTCGATGGTCATTCTCATAAGCCGCATGGGATTATCCCGACCTTTCCTATATGTGTTGGGGGGAAGGTCATCAATATTGAAGTAGAAGTCGTAGATGCTAACCTAGACTATAATCTCCTCTTAGAAAGGAACTGGGTATACGAAATGGACGTGGTTGTTTCGACTCTGTTTCATGTTATTTGCTTTCCTCATGAGGGGAAAATCATTAAGGTTGATCAATTGGATTATTGTCCAGTCAATCCTCAAGCAAGCTCTAACTCTATTGTTCCTTTAGTGGATAACCCTCGTCTGCCTACTGAGAATTTTGGAGTATGGATGTATTCCTCATTGATGGGTACTTTTGATTTTCCCTCTCCTATCGCTAAAATCAATGTCGTTTCATCATCTAAGGAGTCTCCTCGAGAAGAGTTCTTCCGAACTCGTTATTTTTCAGATCCTTGGACCTTGCCTTCACCTACGACCACATTAGTTGAAGGAAAAAGGAATGGAATGGCATTCCCTATATCTGCAGCTGAGCTTAGATATCAGTCTATCGTCAACTCTGCAGACGACCATTCTACTCCTTTTTCCGAAGAGGAGTTAGATGGTGATGTGGCCCCGGCTTGGAGCCTTGATTCTACCTCTGCCTTGGACTGGTTAGATTCAGTTTTACCTTCTGAAGAAGCAATCCTCGAAGCAATGATGGGTATAGATCGACCTTAGGAAGATTTACACCATCGTTCATACTTTCTTCCTCCATTGTAGGAAGTAGAATCTAGATTCTCTGAGCTCTGTACTAGTGATGTTTGTACGGTGTCAAATCCTTTAGCTCCAGCACACGTTCGTGCCAAAGGTAATATGTCGGTGATTTCAAAAACAACACCTGTAAACATCTCTAGGGACCCTAACATGATCGAGAATCTCTTCATTGGAATTGAGTGTTCCCCTGAAGAAATTCAAATTTACACCAACCTGTTCAAGGAATTTCGAGATGTATTTGCTTGGTCTTATGAAGAAATGCCTGGCATTGACCCATCTATAGTTCAACATGAGATCAAGACATATGAAAACGCCAAACCAATCCATCAAAGGCTTCGACCGGTTAACCCTAGGAAAGAAGCAGCTATCAAAGCTGAAGTTGAGAAGCTGCTAAAGGCGGGTTTCATATACCCTGTTCCTCTCACGGATTGGGTTTCTAATCCAGTCCCTGTGGATAAAAAGAAAGGAACAATCTGAGTATGCATCGATTTTAGGGACCTAAACAAGGCTTGTCTGAAAGATAATTACCCCACGCCATTCATTGATCAGATTATTGACGAGTGTGCGGGTAATGAGATTTTTTCCTTCTTAGTATGTCATGCAATTCAAATTGCCTATTAAGACTGAATCAAGGAAGAATTGTAATTCATTATTGTACAACAGGTTTTATGTACAGGCTTGGAAATTAAGAAGGTGCATTTATCTTGGGAATTGTGTAATGTAATTAGAGAAATTCCTATTTTTAGGGGCATAATTAAGCTAGGAAACAAGAGCTCCTAGCAGGCCTTATTTGCCTAAGTATTGGGAAAGCCTTGAGAGAGAGTTGATCAGTGTTGTAGGAAGCTTTAGGCTTGAAGCAAATTATTTGTAATAGGTCAGATTGCTCAATTGACTTAATATAAGAAAGAGATGTTTTTCGTGGGGGGCTTCCATAGATAAATTTTGTGTTCTATATGTGATTGTGTTTCTATTCATTTTTTTATTTCCGCATAATTTTGGTAGAGAAATATTTTGTCTTTTGCAGATCAATTTTCTCTCAATAGCAGTTATAGTGTTTCAAGGATTTTCTACATGGTATCAAACCAGAAAAAAATATAGATACCAATTTCCTTAATCAAATTCAAAGTGCATTGAAGAGGAGACCATTTAGTGCAGGAATCATGTCAGTCTATGGTTTGAGGACAAAGCATGCATTCGAAGTGACATCAAATTTATGTTCATGGAAGTACATAATGGAGGTTTTCTTAGATGATAATGGGGTTTTGGAATACACCAAGACTGATATTCCTAAACCTCCTACATCAGATGTAGAACAGTTGACTCAATGGAATAAGGAGATTGCCAAATCTAGGAGGATGATGCTAGAAGCAGTCAGAGATCATATTGTTCCAAATTTGCATGGGAAGGAGACACCATTCTAGATGTGGAAGACACTTACTAATCTATTCAAAAGTAGTAATGATGCCATAAAACTAGATTTGAAGGAGAATTTGAGAAACATTCAAATGGGCAAGAATGAGCCCATTGTTTCATACCTATCCATATTTTCTCAAGTGAGGGATGAACTTGGAGGTGTTGAAGAGATGGTTCCACCAATAGATATTGTGAACCTGGGTCTTCTTGGGCTTCCCAAATTGATATGAACTTAAACAAGAATGAAACAAATTACAGATATAACCATAAATATAGATATGTAGTAGAAATAACACTTCATTTAATTAATATCAAAATACTAAAATATGCTTACAAATAGAATGGGAATAAAATAGCTCGGGCGATGGTAGATTATCTCTGAGAATAGATGTGACAGATACATGCCTCTCAAATGTGATACAATGAGGCTCAAGGGCCTATTTATTATTGAAATACAAGAGAAAACCCTAAATAAGCAAAACGTTAACCCAGGAGATGTAACGCCAAAAGTTTGTGGGCCCGTTGGGGTTAGTTGGCCAGCCAACTTCTCAGGGTTGTAACTTGGTCATATTATCTCCATTTGGTGCGTATGATACCTTGTTGGAAAGGTCTCTCCAAGTACTATAGGATTTATGGTAGACCCTTTTCAATGGATATGGGCCTACAACAGACCAAAAAAAAATGTCATTTAGGGGGTCAAAACTGCTCCACAAGTTCAGGGGCCAAAAAACTGCTAAAAATAGTAAATGCTAAAATAAAAAAGGAAATAGATGAAACCAACTATACCTTTAGGTGGAATAGGCAGGTGGCCACTAATATCCACCTCGATCAGTCTGCCACCCTTAGGACGCAATGGTCACCATTACGTGCAGAGCCTCCATGAGTTGAGGAAATTTCTGTTGAACCTGGTCCCTGGTGAACCACTTGCCTTGGTGAAGGAGTTGGACTGATTTGAAAAATCGATATAGCTGGATCCTTAGTTGGTGAGTGTTCTTGATTTGTGTTTCCATGAGCTGACCAGTTGTGGCCTATTCCATGGAGTCGGAGTTGAGCTCTGTTGGTGTGAGTTGTTCTACAATGTCAGATGTGTCAAACAATGGTGGAAAGTATGGCTGAAAGTGGTCTACATTGAACACTAGGTGCATAACAAGGAATGGTGGGATGAGGAGCTCAAAGGAATTGTCAGCGACAACCTTGGTGATGGCATATGGCCCATATCAAAGTAGGTGAAGCTTGCAATGGGGTCCAGTGAGGCGCTCCTTCTGCAAATGTAGCCAAAGTTTGTCGCCCACCTCGAACTTGTGCCGCACTCAATGGTGATCATGGCATAGTTCGTTGCTTGTACTTAGCATTACCTCTGTCCAATATATCATGGACCTGTTGGGGGATGTGTTGAATGCACTCAATGAAGATGTTAGTCTTGTTGGCTTTGGAATGGACGTGAGCCGAATCTGCCTGAGTGGTTGCAAATGGTATGGCCACATCAATGGGACATAATGGCTAAAATCCTAGCCCTACCTGAAAGGGGTTGTGGCCAGTTGAGCTATGGAGTGATTTTTTGTAGTTGTGCTAGACATAGGGGAAACTTTCATCCCATGTGCATGGATGCTTCGAGTTGTACATGTGAAGAATATGTACGATCATCTTGTTGACAAACTCTATTTGGCCATCAATTTGAGGATGGAAATTCATGGACTTAGTAACTTTTGTATCCAACATCGACCGGAGACTTGACAAAAATGAACTCAGGAATCTGTTTTCCCGATTTGAAACAATGGACTGTGGGATCCAAAAGTGTACCCACACTCGCTCAAAGAAGAGCTTAGTAGTGGCCTCTATTGTGACACTCTTTTTGCAGGCCACCATAATGCTATCTTAGAGAATTTTTTGATGACCACAACAACAAATTCGTTTCCGTGCTTAGTAGAAGGAAGGCACGACATGTAATCCATGGAGATATATTCCCAAGATCAACTAGAAGTAGGTATAGGAGTATATATGGCTTTCTTCTTTAAAGTTGGTTTGGCAATGGCGCAAGCGGTGTAGGATCTAATGTACTTCCCAAAATCCTGACGAAGTTTCGAGTAATAAAAATACTTCTGCAATACTGCCATTGTTTTATCTACTCTGAAATGTCCAGCGACCCGACTATAGTGTGCATCCCAAATCATCTTGGCACGCTTGCTTTAAGGAACACATGTGTGTCCTAAGTGGCATAACAGTGCATCCTGAAGTTGAAAATTTGGAACTTGATTCCCTTCCAAGATTGTCTGGTATGTGCTTCCGAATTCTAGATCACTCTGGTAAAGATGTGGCCACCCTGAAGTTTCGTGCCCACATGAGTCGAGCAAAGTGATCAGCACCATGTCTGGTGGTCGACTGAAGCAATCTGCAACATTATTGGTGCTATCCTTCTTGTACTTAATGTTCAAATGGAACTATTGTAGGTAGGTGGACCATTTCTGATGGCAACCATTCTACAACTTCCCTTGTGTCTGTATGAGCTACGGGATTCGGTGGTCTATGTTGATGACTATTTCCTTCCCTAGAATGTAATGCTTCTATTGACAATAGGAATGAAAAATGAAATACATTTCTTTGTCGTAAGTGGGATACTTTTGAACTGTGTCTGAAAGTGTCTCACTGTGGTAAGCCATTGGATGTCCCTACTGAGAAAGAACTACACCAATAGAAAAGTCGGACACATCTGTCTCAACCTCAAATGGTTGTTACAAGTCTAGTAATGTGAGAACTAGTGTAGATCAGAGACAATGCTTCAACTCGGAAAACACCTTCTTTTGGGTTTCAGACCAAAAAAAAATTACTTTCACTCCCCCCTTGGTGACTTTACTTAAAGGCCAAGTGATATGAGAGAAGCCCAACACGAACTTGCGGTAGAAATTGGTAAGACTCGCAAAACTATGGAGCTTTGTTAGAGTGGTTGGGGTTGGCCAATCTTGAATGACTTGTATCTTTGCTGGGTCCACATGCACACCCTGCTCATCAATAATGTACCCCAAATATTGAACCTAGGTCATGCCAAAAGTGCATTTCTCCAAATTGGCACACAACTTGTTTTGTCGCAGGGTTTGAAGGACATGTCCAATATGGTGGAGGTTCTTTTCTCAACTCTGGATGAAGATCATGGTGTCATCTAAATACACCACCACAAAGGCATTGATGAAGGGTCGCAAGATTTCTCCCATCAATCACATGAAGGTTGTTGGGGCATTCGTCAACCTGAAAGGCATGACCAACCATTCAAAAAGGCCCTCCTTGTATTTGAAGGAAGTCTTCCACACATTGGAATGTTTGATAGTAGCTGGTGATAACTAGGCTTCAATTCAGTCTTGCTGAAATATTTGGCCCCCTTGAGCTGATCCAGAAGGTCACTAATCTATGGGATTGGATACCTATTCTGGACAGTGATCTTGTTCAATGACCGATAGTCAATACAAAGTCTCTAGGTCTCGTCCTTCTTATGTACCAATACAATCGGGCTCCCACTAGGTGATGAGTTTGGCCTGATGTCCCCTTTTTTCAACAACTTTTGAATCTTCCTCTTGATCTCATCATTCTCCAGAACAGAGAGACAATAGATTGGTCCATTGGGTAGTGGCACACCCGAGGTTAGATCAATGGAGTGCTTGACCTGATAGTGCAAAGATACCCCTGTAGGTGAGGCGAAAATGTCCCTATACTCCTCCATGACCTTGTCCATCTTTTGTTGTTGTGTGGATGAGCCTTGTCTAGACGTCGTAGCCACAACATTCTTCTTGCCTTGAGGGTGAATCATAAGGAAAACAAATTTCGTAGTCTGGGAAATTATCTTACTTCATTGCTTTGTTACGATGAAAGGAATGGTGGTAGGTGGGCCTCCCTCTTGTATATTGTACAACTTATTGCCCAAAGTAATATTCAGAGAGTGAGGTCTAGACTCATATACAACATGTCTCTTCCACAAGTATGGTTTTCCTAATAATACATCACAAACTTCAAGAGGAGAAACAACACACAATACCTCATCCATGAAGGGCTTGATGTTGTATGGAAGGCAACACTGTTGGCTGATGCAGAGATCCTGTCCTTGGTGAAACCACCCGATGGTGTATGGTTGTGGATGTGTTTTCATCGGTGGGCCCAAACACTTCACGACCCCTGCTAAAATTAGGTTCTTTTGGCTCTTTCTATCGACAACGAACTGTATCAAAGAACCCTTCACCCACATCTGTTATTATAAGAGGCGTTACCCCTCCTCTGGATCTTCAAGCTCATTCTTCTGGATCTTGGTGGTGGCCATGGTAGCATTCGACTCCACATTAATGATCTCCCTCCCTTTATCATTCCCCTTATTAGGCTTTGACTCAGAGTCGGAGCATGCATCTGAATTGTAAGCCTTTAGCTCGACCATGAGTGGCGGCTTCACCCAAAACTCACTTGTGTTGTGAGTGGAGCTCTTATGGAACTCACATGATTTACCCATGTCCTTCTTTGTCTTTGTGGTGTTATTCTTTTCTTACGGCTTTGGTGAGTTGTCCTAGATCACCCCGCCTTGGCTTTGGCTTTTACTCTATGGATTGGGGGTGCCTTTTCATTGCTTCAGATTCGTAAATCCAAAGTCTCACTTCTTTTGTTTAAACTTTTGCTCAATCTTGACAGTGTATCAGTATGACATGCCGAGCAAGGAGATATCCAGGAACTCCATCTTGTCTTGGATGTACTTTTGTAGACAACCATGGTACTTGAGTACCAAATGCCATTCAGAATCCTTGACACCCAACTTTGTGCGAAGGGTATGGAAAACATTTGTGAACTATAGCACATCTTGGTCCCTTCCCTGCCGTAGCATGGTCCACTTTATGTATTTATCTTCATAGCTTCCAACAGGGTAATATTGTTTCTTGATGGTATCTCGAAAAGAATCCCAAATAGCTGCGGCTAAAAACAATGAGATTCCCTCTCGTCCTTTTGTTCACAGTAGGTTTCCCACTAGTACTTGATGTGTGGGATAGATTTAAGAAGTGCAAATGTAATATTTTCCTGATTGGAAAAGTCATGAACTGGGAAATATCCTTCCAACAAATTCAACCATTTACCTACGACATTTTCATCTATCTGGTCCTCAAATATGGGAATATCAAAGTTAACTTATACCTTAAAAGGAGTTGCGCCTCCAAAGTGGCTGTTGGATGAAGATTTTGTTGTCTGTGGGTAGTTGTCTGAGGATTTGGGAAAAGTTATCCATAATCACATTCCTCTGTCGCATGAGAGCATCCTTGAGAAATATTTTAAAAGGATCTCCTACCCCCTCGTCTTACTTTTCTTCCATCATGGGAGGTCGTTGGGGTTTACAAGGTTAGTCTTCCAAAGGTTCAACCAGTTAGAACCCTAACTTCTTATACCCTGACCTCGTTGAGGACATGGAAAGAAAAATAGAGAAAGAGAAGATGACTCGGATACCACTGATCTAAGCTTAAACAAGAATGCAAACAATTATGGATATAAACATAAATACAGAGATGCAACATAAATAACACTTCATTTCATTAATATCAAAATACTGAAATATGCTTACAAATAGAATGGAAATAAACTAGCTCGGGCGATGGTAGCTTATCTTTGAGAAGAGATGTGGTGGCTACCTGCCTCTCAACTATGTTACAATGAGGCTCAAGGGCCTATTTATTATTGAACAACAAGATAAAAACCTAAACAACCAAAACCCTAACCCTAAGAAATGTAACGCCAAGAGTTTGTGGGCCCCGTTGGGGTTAGTTGGACAACCAACTTCTCGAGGTCATAAATTGGTCATATTATCTTTGTTTGGCACATACGATATCTTTTTGGGAAGGTATCTCCAAGTACTACATAATTTTTTGTATACCCCTACCTATTACTATGGGACTATAGTGAACCTAAAAGAAACGTCATTTAGTGGGTCAAAACTACTTCGGGAGTTCAGGACCCGAAAAACTGCTAAAAATACTAAATTCTGAAATAAACAAGGAAATGGATGAAACCGACTGGAGGTATAGTTGGAGTAGGCGTGTGGCCACCAATATTGACCTAGATCATAAATCTTTCCAAAGTTTCCAAGATGTTGTGAATGGCATAGATAAGCTCCCTGATTGGGAGAGACTGTGGTCGTATCTTGTGTAGGAAGAGATAAGGAGGAGCCCAAGGGATGGAGTCTCAGATAGGACTCATGAGGAGGAAAATTTTCTCTAGCTAGAAAAGGGAAGAAAGCCAGGGAAAGAAGGCCCAATAAAATACCAAATATTGTTAGAATGGAAGCAAGGAAAAGAAGGATCTTAGCAAGATCCAATGTTTTCATTGCCATGTATTTGGACATTGTTCAACAAAATGTCCAAAACTGAAATCCAGCAAGATTGTTGCAGTAGTAGTAGGAGGAGAAGCACTCTCATCTCAGCTCGAGTTGGATTTCTCCATAATAGCTTGCATGGAAAGCTCAGTTTGGGGTAGTGACTCAGGGGATTCATTCCACATGATAGGGAATAAAGAATTCTTCAATAGTTTGGAGGAAAAGGACATGCAACTCCATATTGAGCTTGGAGATGATGGAATATATATGACCAAAGGATTTGCTATAGTTATCTTTAAGAGGAAGTTTGGTTACCTTCTCTATCTCAAGAATTCTATGTATGTTCTAGGATTGAAGAAAGACCTTCTCTCAATAGTAGTCGTTGAAGACAAAGAGTATAATGTAGTATTCATCAAAAGGAAGGCTACCTCAAGCATTCTACTTTAGGATAGGTCAATAAAATTGGAGTCAGGATCAAGAACCTCTACAAATTGGAGTTTTGTACATGTGCATCCTTGAGCAGCAAGGAAAAGTTTAATTAGAGTCGAGATGTTGGAGAGCTCTGGCATAGGCACATTGTTACAGATCCATTTGGGCACATCAAATCTTAACATTCAGATCAGTGATTTAGGACTCGTCAAACGCTAAAATTAGTTGTTTCATGCCCTAAACAAGTCAACCCTTTGAGTGCTTCCTTCCCAGACAGTTTCATGACTTGAAGACATCCAAAAATTGCCTCTAGAGGGACTAGCGCAGGTAAGCCCTTATGAAGGTGTGCTGCAGAGTAGTTGAGTCCACTACCAGGGTGCTCTACATAGCACTTAGGCTTCCTTTCACCTATGCTGGGAAAGAATGAGCAAAATTCAATCGGGGTTTGGGGAATATTCTTATCTCTTGGAGTCATCTAGAAGCTTCCCTCAATTATCTACTCCTATGAGCTTGAAAATAGATGAGGAATGAGTTAAGGATCATCCTATCCTATCATCCTTTCCTCCATGGAACTAATTCTAAGTATGGAAGGCCATTCAATGTCACCATTAATTACAAAACCTCCTTCATATTCCTATAATTTGACCACTCATCTAAGTGATCAGGGGATGGACTATGTTGAATTGTAAGGAGATAATGTTGCTATGAGACTTGACTTTGGAGCAAATGATGTGATGCCATAAGCTTGTCTTGCTTTTGATGTGATTTGGATGGGATCCAAGTTGGAAGAATGAATTTGAATCAGACACTCATGGTTGTAGTTCCTTCTTCTATCTAATAAAGTGTTTGAACCTTTTTCCATATGATGTCATCTTTCGTAATGTTTATATGTATGAATTGCTTCTGATTCCTTTCATTTATATTTAATGGATTGTATGCTTTGATCAGTTTTGACCGGGTACTTTTCAAGCAGATTAAGTACGGGAAGGAGCGATGGCATCGATACAAGGGAGACGAGGGGAAATCAGAACTACAAGTAGGCCTTCTATCCTCTCTTCTTATCTATTGCTTATAGGGAAAGTCTAAAACACTTTAAACTGTTGTTCTGGGCACAACTACTTGTCTAGTGAATTAGTATTTATCCATAGATGCTAAATTCTCCAAAACAAATTGGCGACTCTACCAGGGAAGAATCCTCTTTCCTATTAGCTTATCCACCTCCTAAGACATCCTTGTAGACTCTATTTGTTCTCATAGATTGTAATTCAACTGTTTACATTGAAAAATTGGTCAAAACTGTGTCAAATTGTCTCTTGAAATGGCTTACTGTCACCAGCGCAAGCTTGTGAGGGACACAATGCACTACAGAGCATCCCTGGCTTAGGGATAGTGCTCTAAAGTGCACTGTCTCCCACTATGGGCTGCGCTAATCCTCCTAGGATCAGTTTCCTACCTTTGGAAAGAGTTTTTACCAAATTTTCTCTATTTGATTGTTTGCTAATTGATCAATGAATGTTATGTCTCTGAAAATGAGTGTTTATCTCCTAGTCTAGCCCAAATTTGATTGGATTGATTAATGTTTCTTCATGTTTTCTTTGTCATTATCGATCAATAGTCAAAGTTAGGATATAATTGATTAATCTTCATCCGAAAGAAAGTGTCGTAAAGTCTTCGCTTCCTTCGAATCTGAACTGTCATAAAAGTCTTCGTTCATATGAAAGATTGATTGATTGTATGTGCATATTTCCTTTTTGTTCATATTCACATTAAGGGAATCGAAAAGAAATACATGCATGTCATATTGAAAAAGTTTGGGTGTTCTGATAGGAATAGTGTAGGGAAATTGCATTTAGATTGTGCTCTTTTATCTTTGATCAAAAGAAATCTAATTGCTCTATCCCTAAGTAGCTAGGATTTTTCATCGTTAAATTGAATGGAAAGAATGGTTATCATGATAGTTGCATTCCTAAGAATTTCAGAATACATCACGTGGTGAACTTGAAAGGCAAATTCCTAAGCAAGATCAACTTAAAATAAACATCAATTTACCTAATGGAGCATTGTCATTAACAAGAATATTTAGTGGTTCTAGGCTAGAGACGTGTTCCAACGTCGTAAAACAAAGCAGTTGTCACTAACTTGTCTGCAATACATCCCGAGTGTGATACCTCATTCCACGTACATGAGTATATCGTAGCTCATCCACGTACCTTTGGGTATATAGGGTGGTGTTACAGTACGTAAAGTATATGGGAATGCTCTCACTGTGTGGTTTTACATTAGACAATGCTCTCACCGTGTGGTTTTACATTAGACAACGCTTATACGGACTAGGCCTCCACGTACCTTCGGGTATATATGGGAGGACAAATCTAGGTTGCTATCCATCCTTAAGTAACCAAGTCGGCCGCCTTGTAAACTGTGATACACCAAACACAGAATTCGGGGAGATTGTCTGCCCGTACTTCTTGGTTCGCCAGGAGGTCTACAGTTCACAATTTCTTGGTAAACCTTTTACCTAGTATACCCCTTTTCTTTATTTCTTTTTTGATAATAAAATTAATCAGTAATCATGGAGGAACATCAAACCATATCCTATCGTTCGCGGAGAACAACAAGCGAACCACCTTTGCCTCCCAAAGTGACACCAATTTGGGCAAATCAGTCTCACTTAACTAAGTCTAGTACATCAAGAACTCCTAGTTCTTCATCTAAAATACCTAAATCATCTATTTCGGTAAGTACTGAGACTCTAGTTACTCCAACTGTTTCTGGCCCATATGTTTTTGAAGAAGAAGTTTCACAATTACTTGAGGACATTAGCACTGATCCTAGTGAAATAGTAACCGAGATTGTTCAACAACAAGTTGATCCCCAACTTGAAATTGCCCAACAAGAAAGTACTTCTGATCTTGAATCAATTCAACCAGAAGTTAATATAGAATCTATCCCAGTTCAAACAGAAGTTACATCTTCACCTGAAGTTGTTCAGGAATCTCTTTCTGAAACTGTTGTTCACTTACCCGAACATCTGGACTTCGAGTTTGAACATTCAAAAGTTGTTACTTTACCGGAAGACAATCAACTGGTTACCCCTCAGACATCAATAACTATTGAAACTTCAACTTCATCAACACCAAAAATCTTTTACAGACCTAATGATGAAGTTCTTCCACCAAGTTTAATTGCTATAGAGGAGGAATTGGAAGAAGATTCCACACCTGGAACCCCATTTCACTTTGGAACTGGGCTTTATCTTTACCCTAATACTCTTGATTTTTTCACTTCATTTAATTCTGCTTCTTTTCAAGTACCCGTCGATTCTTTAGGACAACTTTTGGGTCAGTTAACCATGGCTAAAAAAATGTCAACATCTTAGACTATATCATCTGATGCAGTTGCAGTAGAATCTTCTGTTTTAACCTCTTCGATGTTTTCTACCACAACTAAGTCGCACCTATACGGTGAATCTTCTATGCCGATTGGTTACCAATTATTGTCTGGAACCCACTCAGGGGTTGCTTCTACACCATGGTCATCACCCATGTCCTCAACCGGAATTTTACCTAGTTCTTCTCTAATGGGAACTCAACAGTTTGATCCTGCATATCAGTATCAAGCTAGGAAATTTGGTCAACAAAGACCTATGTATCCATTAAATACTATATCGCCACCATATGGAGAGCACTATGCTTATTCACCGTATCGTCCTTATTCTGGAGAACTGCCATATCGTAATATCCCGCAATATTCAGGTCAATCTGGAATTAGAGTTTGTCAATGGCAACCAACAATGCCACTTCAATCGAGGCTTGTGTATCCAACACAACCAATGCAAATTGTGTCAACTATTCCTACTACACCTGTTGTTACTACTGTACCACAATCACAAGTTCCAAATATTGTATCTCATCCGGTACAAACTGATCCTTCTACCTTGCAACCACAAGTTTTAGGTCAAGAAGTTCAAATTCCTCAAGTTGTTCTACAACAACCACTTGTTTCTGGAGTTCAACAACAACCTCAAGTTAGTATACCCTTATCTGGACTGACCCAGGCTTACACTGGTATAGTTTATTCACAACCTGGCCAACCTTTCATTGTTGGACAACAACAACCGTTAAATCAACAACATTTGTACGAACAACAACAACATTTGATTCAACAACTATGGCAGCCTCAATTTCAACAACCCCAATTCTGGTAATTCCAACCCTAGTTTGGACTTATTTCACAGGCTCAAACTGGTTTTGTTCAATCTCAAGCTTACCAGGGTCCCGGTCAACAAGGTTTTGCAGGTTATGAACAACCACACATTCAACCTAGTTATCAACAACCACCTTATATTGGTTTTGTTCAACAACCATACCAAGGTTACCAAATGCAGATGCCTTATGTCGGTATGCAAAGACCTATTTCTCAAGCAATTCCATCATATCCCGGGTATGCTCAACCCGACTTGAATCGATAGTTTCCATTTGTAGCAACTTTAGAATTACCATATTTAAATCAACTCACTAATGATCCAATCTTATATGCACCTTGGTAGCCGATAATTCTGCATAAGTTACCATTTGACATTTCAAAATTTAATGTAAATCCTAGAGAAGACCCATCAAATCATGCCATGACCTTTCATTTTTGGTGTTCATCAAACTCCTTAAATGATCATTTGGTTAGACTTCGTCATTTCCAAAGAACACTTACTGGTCCAGCTGCTAAATGGTATATTGAATTACCAAGAGCTTCTTTCGATAATTTCACCACTTTAGCCACTACATTTTTTACCCACTTCCAGTTACCTATCAGATACAAGATTGGAATGGAACTCCTAACCAACTTTAAACAGACTACAACTACCCATATATCAGATCATATTCATGAGTGGCGGTGTCTTCGTTGAATGGTTAAGACATATGTTCCTGATCAGCTTTTAGCGGAGTGGTTCATAAAATCCTTGTTGCCATCAATCACTGAGAATGTGGAAAAAGGTGGAGTTGTCACAGAAGAGAAAGTTATTGCTCGTGCCCAATACTTGGATTTGACTTACACACAATCCGACATGCTTTATGATAAAATTCCCAATGCACCTCAACCAACTTTCACTGTTCCCCCTCCTCCACAATCGAGTAAAGACTCTCATGCCAGCGATGGTGTGATCGGTTCTTCAAGCACACAAACAGCAGGAAGATCTTCTGGTCAAACTCTTGCTATTTCCAATCAAACTACCAATGCATAAGAGAATACTCTTACCTCCGAGAATAATTCCTTGTCATTAGACAAAGGCAAAAATCCAAAGCAACCAGGGAGCAAGAAAAAGGGGAAAAACAAAAAGAAACAAGAAAATTCCCCTCTAGAGAAATCATCTGATTCCTCTACTTCAACAAAGAAACCTCATTATCCATGTCTGATATGTAATGACGAGAATTTCATAAGAGATTGTCCACACAACTTTGAGGTCTCTAAACTTTTAAATACTTCAAACACATCGGCAGTGTTGACTGATCCGTTTCCAACCCTGGAGACACATTTGGTTGCAATAGACCATGCTTCCACATCCCAAGTACTCATGTTATCCATCACAAAGCCACAAAATGAAGTTTTGGTGTCAACGAGAAACAAAGATAATGGAAGTCCCTCGTCATCATTAAATAATCAGGCCACTGATCAACCTACTTCTTCGACCTCGACTTCATCGGAAAATGTTCCACCCATTGTACCTGAACTGACAATAAAACCACCAAAGGGAGTTGTGCATAAATTGGCATTTAACCCTTGGGCTCGAGCAACTAAAAATTATAACATAGTGGAAGATCTTGCTCAATCACCTTTTGCTTTGTCGACACTCGAGGTGTTGCAAAACTGTCCCTCCCAAAAGCAGGCTTTACTATAAAAAATAGGCAGAATAGATCCTACGGATTCAAATCTTGTGGTTTTTAACCATGCGGGATATACACCACAGTTATCGGCGCAGTTAGCTTTCCTAATTCAAGTAAAATCTCTCAATAAGAATGTTCACCAAACTATTATTGACAAGGGGGCATCTACTTGGATTATGTCCATGTGCTGCTAGAAAACACTTGGTTCACCATCGTTGTCACGATCACCAACCACGTTGACAACTTTTGATGGAAGAACATATACTCCATGTGGGATTTTGAGTAACCTACAGATCAAACTAGGAGGCAAAATAGTCACTATTGAAGTTGAGGTAGTTGACAGACCCCTTAATTACAACATTTTACTAGGAAGGCCTTGGGTATATGCTATGGATGTTGTGGTTTCCGTGTACTTTCATACTATTACATTCCTTTTTAAGGGTGGAATAATACTCATTGATCAGCTATCCTTCTTTGCCAATAGTTCACAAGCTACGGGAAGCATTCCATTGGTACACGAACCCCTGCTATCACTTCAAAGTGTTGGAGTAGGTCTCTTTAAATATCCTTCCCTAATGGGTACTTTTACCCTACCGTCACCATCTGATTTGGTGGAAGTGGAAAGAGTAGAGACTTGCAACATGATTTCCTCCACCTCATTTGATTTAAGGAGGATTACCAACAAAGTTGAAGTTGATAGTAATATTGAGGCGATGTCGTTAAGCCCCATTGAAACATCATAGCAATCAATCTTTTGGGTTTGTGCGGCAAACCCAAATCTACACTAAAAAATTGTATGGGTAGATAGGTCGTTAGAATATGGTACCTCTTCGGATCCTTTTTCACGTATACATTCTACGGATGAAGGAATCATCCAATCAATGGTGACAGGAGAAGAACCACGGGAAGATTATCATCATTTTTCCCATCTTCCAGATGACATTGAAGATTATTCAAATGAACTAAACCACTTTTTGTACCTTAAGAAACCAATTCCCTGGCTATAGCGAAATTGTGCTTAAGACATTAATAAATATTATTTACTGTCACTTATTTGTCACTTAGATATATGTTGTGTCTTTAGATGAAGGACCTGGAAACTTGGTCTTTAAGCCTTAGTACATTTATGACCAGAACATCTCAGAATGCCATTTGTTGCTAGATATAAATGATGAATGAAGAAATATTGAAGGAAAAGTTAAAGATAATATATTGATCTTTCATAGAAACTATTATCCGTCACTTAGAAGAATTATGAAAATGAGAACTGAATCATAGACAATATGCTGCTTAACACAGAAAATACTATCTGTGACTCTAGGAAAAGTTAAAGATAATATGTTGGTTTTTCATAGAAACTATTATCTATAACTTAGAAAGGAAGGTGGAAACTTCGAGTATAGGAGCGCTCTTTTAAGGAATTGTAACTTTATCTACATAAGAAAATAAAGACCTGCAGCTTCATTACTATACTTGAAAGAAGACAACATAACATGACACATGACATAGAAGGTTACAAAATTATACCCAACAACTCATGGAAACTTCTGATTCTTTCATTAATCAACGATGATATCAAGAATACAATGGCCTAGTATCCGAGTTCTCCAAAATTCGAACCCTTTCTTTGCAAATTTTCCTCTTTTTATACATTGTGGAATAGTTGTTTATTTATGAAACTACCCAAATTATTTAACTTCTTCTCTAACTATATGAAGTAAAAACTATTATAGAATTTTACAGAGGGTTTTCTCTCTCCACCCAGATGCTACATGTCGAACAATATGTGGAATCGGGTGAGATCCACTAGAAACCGCTTAACCCTTTGCATCCACCCGAAATTCCACCTTTTAGCTTAAAATCCGCCTTCTCATACGCCTTGCAGAACCGCCAGGGCTTATAAATAATCATATATATATGCTTCGGGTCCAACCTTTCCATTATAATCCTTTATAATAGAAATACATATAAAAATACGTAAACAAAATATATATGAAGGGCTTTTGATATAGCAGACCTATCGAGACTTTACAATAAAACATATATATTTCGGGTTTGGCCCGCAATCGCAAATCGTAATCGGTCATAGCCATATACATATATATTAAGTGTTATGCGATATCGCAGACCTGCCGGGGCTTATAAAACATAACATATATATGTTTCGGGTCTGCCTATCGCAAATCGCAATTGGCAGAACCCAACCTGTATATATATAAGGTGCTCTGTTATATTGCGGACCCGTCAGAACTTTACAATGTAACATATATATGTTTCGGGTCCGACCATCACATATCGCAATCGGCGGTAGCCAACATTCATATTTCTGCGGTGCAGCGGACTCGACGAACTTTATAAAGCATAATATATATATATATATTTCAGGTCTGGGCCTTTAACTTTAACACTTGTTTCCTTTGTAAATCCGATATATATCCTATATAATATATATATATATCTTATATATTAATATATAATATTATATAATATATATATATAGATATGCGTATACATCCATATAACCATTGGCTTAATCCTTGGCTATACCGAGGCCGATTCTTTTATTTTTACTTGTTCCTTTACAAAGAAAACATACCTGATATACCATTATTACTCCTTCCTCTTGTTTTTATCTATTTTTGAAATATTTTCAAGTTCTTGTATGAAAAATGAATACTACAAGAAACAAAAATTCATGTTACAACATTTGGCTCCACCTAGGGATAGTGCTTTTGCCACAGAAGCACTAAGAACCATAGATTAGTGCATTGTCCATTGGGCATGGAGTCATATATTGCTTCGCCAAGCTTAACTGTTTGAAAAATTTGTACGGTCAACCCGCACCAATATCTGCAGTGATAAGATTCTTTCACTTTGATAAAAAAATATTGAGAATCATATATCAGTAGCCTTAGTTGGGCATGGAGTCCAAAACTGTGAAAACCCTGAAATTTGACAAACTGGAACCTGACAATCTTGAAGTCTGAAACCTCTGCAAACTAGTTTCCAACTGGGAAAGTCACCCTTATTCATCAACTAATGATTAAACTGAAGAACTGCAATTGGAAACAAAATTCTCAACACCTGAGCTTATTTATGTACAAGTCCCTACATATGTACATGACTGACCTCAATCAAGTGAAGTCAATCTTCCAATGATACCAGATTAGCATTTGAGTGCATAATCTTGAACCATTCTTCCAGTGAATTTTTAAAATACAATTCATCCTGAATGAAAAATAAATTATGCATAAAGGCATCTCACAGCAAAAATTAGAAGAGTATTCAAAAAATAATACGTGTAGATTGCTGATAAATTCTTCCATGTACTCTACCATAGGATCTGTTAAACACACATGTGCAGCAAGAGAATCTGAAGGATAAAACATGAGAATACTATTTTTATTAACAAGTGATATATACATTTATAGTACATGGTTTAACCGTTGGGTTTCACAACCCAAGATCTCTTGGACTCCTTTTGTCTATTTTACTTCCACACTAACCCATTGAGGATTAGGTGTCCAACATTCCCCCCCTTAATTTGAAGGGTTATGTATGAGTCCAAGAAGAGAGTTGTAACACAAAATGTGCAAAAATGCATGCCAGCACTAGGCTGAATTTGCTCTCTGAAATGTTGGTATAAAGGGTGGTGGTTTAAGGATGACCACCAACACTGGAATGCTTAGTGTGGTTCCCGGAACTCTTCCAAAAATGGCAACAAGCTGAAGTCTTATACTAGAGGAAGTGCTCTTATTGTTTTGAAGAGGGAAACCTTCAACCACGAAAGGGAGGTCTCACCCCACATAAAAGGCATAACTTCAACCTAAAAAGGGAAGTCTCAACCTGTGATGGTTTAAGGATGACCAACAACTCTAGAATTCTTAATGCAATTCCTGGAACTTTTCCAAAACTGGTGAGAAGATAAAGTCTTCTGCTAGAGGAAGTGTTCTCAATTTTGTTCCTGGAATTCTTCTGAAATTAGCAAGAAGCTAAAGTCTTCTACTAGAGGAAGTGTCCCAGATTACCAACTGAAGGCATGCTCAGGGGCATATTTGTCTCTGGCTACAACTCTGAATCTGGAGTGACAGGTTGTGGCTCAGGCTCGCTTGATGTGGCCTTGAAGCTTATAGATGACCATCATTTCCCCCCTGTCAGATACAAGGTGAGATTATGGAGAAAACTCAACTCCAAGACTGTTCAATACTCTGGAACAAGTTCTGACATGTGATTGGAATATCTTCTTGGTTGTTGATGTCCATTTCCAAGAAGCGTTCCATCCAAGATGAATCTTTGTTCTTGCAGGACGTTTGTTTTTGAAGCATCTATTTGAAGAATGACTGGTTCTATGATAGTGATTACATGGATGAAGATCAAAATAGTGTTCTTTTAGATGGCCAACTCGGTCACAGTGTTGGCATTTCACAATCTGTTGTTCTTGCTATGGAAGAGGGGCAGAATCTGGAACAGCTGGAGGTGAATTGTCATGAAGGAATCCAACACTTTGAAACTGAATGGGCTTTGATTAGTCTGGAATATGGAAGGACAAGTCCTTCTCATATCCAAGACCAGTTCTGTGCTTGTTGTGGACAAGTTGTTCCCAACCTCTGATGATGGGCTTGGGAAGTGCAGACTGAGTTTCTACATCGGCATGTACAACTGCTACTTTATGGGAGTCTATTTCAATCTTCTGAACAGAAACAGGTTTAGAATGACTCCTCTATTTTAACTCTTCTTGCTGTAGCTGAGTTTCGAGCTGTAAAAAATCAATTTTCTCTTGTGAATTTTGTAGACGGACCTGAATGTCTGCGAGAGAAACTTTGCTGAGTTTTAATGTATCATGATTAGTAGACAATATCATAGTTTTGAGGAACTATAATACTTCATTGATTCTGGCCATTTTTTCTTTACTGTCAGAATTAAAACTGATCACAACTACTACTAAATGCAGAAAAGTAATACCCACTAACAGTACACAACAATATCCTTTATAAATGTGCAGCAAATGATCAATTTGCAACCAGCAAACACCAATTACAATCCATATAAAAATAAGAGTTTACTCGTGACTAACAGCTAAACTTTTCTCCACAAAAGATTATTTTTATTTGTCAAAACAATCACAGCCTTTATACAACCCATCAAACTCTTTATGTAACAGTCGAATCAATGAATCAATGCACTATAATGAGTTTTAAATACAATGCCACAACTGGGGAAACAACAACTGCAAACTTGCTTGGATCCTTCAAATACTCCTTCACTTTCAAAAACTTCAACAACTATGCTTTGACTAGGGTACGAACAAATATTCTCTGATCTTGCCATTTTCTTATCTGTATTATTTTTTTTTATTAGGAAGCCTTTGCAACAAATTTCTCAAAAAATCTGACACTCATGAACATGAATAATCATGAAGCTGAATAAGGGAAAATTTAAGGCATTAAAAACAAATGATCGTTATCAATTTTCACTTAAAAGCAATGTAAATTTTGAAATTTCGGCACTAGCTGTGTTTATTGTTCCCCTAGCAATGAATGTTCTGTAGTCGTAGAGCTAAAGATCGCCTTGTAGAATTCTCCTTTTGCACGATACTCTCTGAAAAGCATCTGTTTGTTTGTGGATGATTTTAATGGCCATGGTACACGATTTTCTGCTCTGCATATCAGAAAATCAGTTCATTTTTCCTCTTTTTACTAAGGCATAGAGAATGAAATATCACTTTGTTGTTGAGTTAGAGAGACAAGCACATAATTTCAAAGATTCATCCTACTGTGTGCACCCTAGCTCCCAAGTAGTGGCTCTATTATCTTCAGATCCGTGGCTATAAATTAAATTAGTAGTGGGAACTTGCTGGAAGAGCCACTAATGTCGTTTCTATAAAAGCCATCCACAAAATGCTGAAGAATAAGGTCACAAATCTCGAAAACTACCCCAAGGCCCACATATTTTCCGCTCTCAGACCTACAATTTTTCAACTCTAAATCTCACAAATTTTGTAGCGCTAGAACCCTCGATTTTACAACTCCCAAAAACACGAATTTGGTACTGACTCGATAAGCTACATAGGAAACTGCAAATATTTACACAATATGTGTCATCACTGTATTCGCACCATAGTTCGTCAAACCATAAGCGACATTCTTGAATGCATCATAGGTAGTGCATACACTTACCAAACGTAGCCACACCAAACACACCAAGTGGCATAGGCCACCAGTCAACGTGCATATACCAAACGACCTTAAAAAATAATTTAACACACAAGATACACATAGTATGAATGAGTGAGCAAGCTAATACCAGTATAGAATGACCCTTAAAATGTAGTAACCAACTGTTTTTTTAGCCACAACACCACTACACTGCACCGGCGTGCATTCAACATTTAACCAACGCATAAACAAAGGCTTGAACGCACTGCAATAGGTCTTGAGGTATATACCATGCGAAGGAAGGTGGACAACAAGGTATGAGGCAATATGGAGAGCGGTATAATGAGTGGTATACCAGCATTCAATATACAACCATGCACCATATGCCATACGCGACACACCAATTCACAGTCATTGAAAATTGCAGGATTTGTTCACGTCAGGGCCACCACAATATCATTCAACGCAGAATATGTATCGACCTCTAGAAACAGTGTTTAAGGACACATAACTCTAGGAGGTAGTCTTTAAAGTCATTAGATTTGTGTCGATATCCATGAGCTATATGCTCACAAACATCCACTCAGTGGATAGAAGACGAAGCCTTATTTGAGCTTGTTTAAGGATGGCAATTACTGTTTCATGCTGCCAAAAATCATCACTCAAGTCACGGGTTCAAAACAAGTTGCTCGGTATTGGGTCTAGAATTTGTGGTCTAAATTCTTTAAAATGGCTTTGGCTTCAGCTTCGGCTTCACAGAAGACTCAAGACTGTAAGTCCAGTGGAGAAAGTTTGCCCAGAAAGAGCTGCCAGCAAAGAGCACCGAATTCTTCAATTATTCGTTGGAGATGCCTTATGAAACCCGCAACATTCATGGGCTTCAAAAATAAAGCTAGGGTTTCATAATAATGTTGATACCAAGAACATGAAAATGAAGGTTAGTATTGCTCGAACGTCCCATTTTGCACTCACCTCAGCCGTTTCATCGACATCCACCTTTAAGAACACCAGTGTTCCTACCACAGCGTTCAGCGTTTACTTAAAAACGCATATGTCAGAGAGTGTAGTCTAGACAGAAGGCACAATCTTGATAGAAAAATGCATATATGACACTGCCACAGAAGGCATAGACTTGACAAAGAAACTGTCAAAGGTAGTGGAAGTAGAATACTTTATAGCAGATGTGCATGAATTTCGATTAGGCACAACAGAGAGATAATCCAAGGAATCGACAGAGTAAAAGCATCAAATTTTTGACCGTCAGTGAATTAATGGAGTGTTATGGAAAATGAACAGAAATGTCATAACTGATATGCACATAAAGGCCACAAAACAAATGGCTCAAATTTGAGCAGGGCAGGAGATCGCCCGCTTTGATACCATGTTAAACACACATGGGCAGCAAGAGAATCTGAAGGATAAAACATGAGAATACTATTTTTATTAACAAGTGATATACATTTATAGTACATGGCTTGACCGTTGGGTTTCACATCCCAAGATCTCTTAGACTCCTTTTGTCTATTTGGCTTCCACACTAACCCATTGAGGATTAGGTGTCCAACAGGATCTTCTAAAGTATAAGAAAAATTATGATCCTGATCAGCTCCAAAAAAGAAATTCTCTATGTATGAAGGTTCTTGCCCAAATAGACCTTCTGTTGGGATAATATGCTTAACAGAACAATCAGTAACATCTTTAAGAAAATGATCTATGTCACTTTCATGTCTCCACTTTTCATCTCTAATCTTTGATTGAAAATAACTTGTAATTGTAACTTCAAGAAGAAAAAGGAATTTTTTCACATTACTATATGAAATATGATCAACTTCAAATATATTATTTACCTCTTATCCATGGGCATCATTATGTTCCTCAATGCAGTGATATACAACCTCTTTATCAACTTCCTTTTTACATGAGATAACATCTTTTTCTATGATAGATGGCTCAATATATTGTTGTCCAACATATCCCCCTTGCTAGTTTCTTCCTATATGTTCAACAACCAACTGATGCACTTGAAGAGCTTCGTCTTGTTCCCCATTTAAACCATTTTCATTATAGATAGGAGGATCATCAAATTTAACAAACTAAGAACTCTGGGGATTTATTTGCAACTTAATTATTTCTTCCTCCTCTCGACTGTTGAGCAGAAATTCTTGATGCATGCTTGAACTTTCCTCTATCTAAATACTCTCTTGATCTGCTTGGAATGGAGTCAACCCATTCTCTACTTGGTAGATTATTGAAGAAAACTTTTTTATAACCCTCTCTGCATCATTTTGAGAACATGATAGTTCCTTGCTTTCAGATACTTGCTCATAACTCTGAATTCTTGATATATTATCAACAAAATCATTAGTTTCATCAACAAGATTATCTTGAGCCTTTAAAGTTTCTTTAGCATCATAATATTCACAACAACCTTCAAAAAGAAACTTGTGTGGATAATAAGTTCTACAAGAAGAATTGAATACTGAATGGAAATCTTTCAAAGATGAAATGCTTGAAAGAGGCAAAGACCTGAACCAAGCCCTAGCTTCTAGGTCTAAAGAAAACAAAAACAACTTCATCTTCAGATCTTCATGAATGATGCCCTGCTGCTCCATGCATTCATGAAACTCTTGGAGATGTTGAGCTAGATCTTCATATTCCTTTCTACTGAATTTTGGAAGATACTCATTCCACATAGAAAATGCAGGCATATCATGAGGATAGCCAGTGATCCCAGTAAAATCAAATAGATCAAATTTATGGACTAAGAATGCAGGGAGAGCCATTAAAGCCCATAAAAGAAAACTTCAAAGTCCAGTGGAGTCGCCAATCAATGTTGTAGGTGAAAATCTCAGGTGTGAATGTACAACCAACTGCTGAAACTTGTCACTCTCAAGGATCAACTTCAAAATTAATAAATCAAGAAAAAGTGTTCTATTTCTATTTCTTTGTAGTTTGTGGTCTTTGTTACAATGGGGTCGCCTTTTATTTCTTTTATTCAAAACAACCAAGTATTTCCTCTCCTCGGCAATGGCACCAATTAATGTTGTATCTTAAGAAACCAATTTCCTGGCCGTAGGGAAATTGTGCTTAAGACATTAATAAATATTATTTATTGTCACTTATTTGTCACTTAGATATATGTTGTGTCTTTAGATGAAGGACCTAAAAACTTGGTCTTTAACCCTTAGTACATGTATGACCAGAACGTCTCAGAATGCCATTTGTTGCTAGATATAAATGATGAATGAAGAAAGCTTGAAGGAAAAGTTAAAGATAATATGCTGATCTTTCACATAAACTATTATCCGTCACTTAGAAGAATTATGAAAATGAGAACTGAATCATAGGGAATATGCTGCTTATAACATAAGCTACTATCTGTGACTCTGGGAGAAGTTAAAGATAATATGCTGGTCTTTCACAGAAACTATTATCTATAACTTAGAAAGGAAGGTGGAAACTTCGAGTATAGCAGCGCAATTTTAAGGAATTTTAACTTTATCTACATAAGAAAATAAAGACCTGCAGCTTCATTACTATACTTGAAAGAAGAAAACATAACATGACACATGACATATGTTGGGACTCAGAAATGTCATATTTTCATCCACCTTTTTCTTCACTATACCTTACATTTCATCATCCCATTAACCTTTTATCATATCATTTTCATAAATACATTTGGGTTTCACCTTCTTATTTTCCATTTTATTTATTTTTGTATTACAAGTGAATTTATGATTAAATATTAGAAATTATACATATTTTTATATCTATCTCAAGAATATGTGAGTTTTGTGATGTGTAGGAAATATGTCCTCCACCATATTAAGGAGATAATTATGCAAGTCTATTCCTAAGGAGAAAATCATGGAGGATTTGGTTGGCATATCTTATCCATATCTCCTCCACCATATTAAGGAGATAATCATGCAAGCCTATTCCTAAGGAGAAAATCATGGAGGATTTGGTTGGCATATCTTATCCAAGATATGTGAGAGATTTGTGGAGGATTCAAAGGGATCGTATTTTGTAATAATGGGAAACTAGTTGAAAATGCTTGAGAGATTTGTGGAGGATTCAAAGGTATCATATCTTGTAATAATGGGAAAGTAGTTGAGAGTGCTTGAGAGAATATTGGATATGTAAGTATGAGATGGTTATCTTCCTCATGTATATAAGAGAGTGCTCTCTCTTCATTTTGATAATAATGAATAATGGAGAATGGAGATTAGCTTTAAGAGATAGTTTTGTAATCATGATTTGTTATTTGGTTCTTGTAATATAATTTAAGATATTTTTATTGTTGTGAGCTCACATATGTTGTTTTTCATTCAATTCTTCACATGTTGTATTGCTTTTCCTTTATGCAATTTCTTGCTTTCATAGTTAATGTTTCAATGCATTCCTAGATTAATTTGATTTCAGTAATTTAGATTAAATTAGTTCCACTTTGGTCCTGCATATATAGTGCATGTGCCTTGTAAGTTTACGAACCTCGGATTGACAAATTAAATAGTTGGGCAAGTACTACAATAGAATTAAATGAACATATTTTCACCCAACATTTTGGCGCCGTTGCCGAGGAGGCACGATGGATTGAAGTTTAGTTTGATTTTTCATGCAAATGTGTTTAGACATGTTCCTAAATCCGAGGTGTTAATGCGGTAAGACGTGGGGAATAGCCTATGCATCGCATTCGAGATACCGTAATGAGCTCGACCTCTTATGGATAAGGGCATGTAGGGTGTGTTTACATTTATGCAAGTATGAATTTCAATTTCTGCAAGTGTGTTTTATTTTCGCAACAGTGAAGAGTGTTTTATGAATTCATGCTTCATGGTTGTAGTTGAAGAATTCGATTATTCAATTAATGAGCAGTGCTTGTAAGAGGGTTTAATTGAGTATTGAATTCAAGATTATTTTTGTGGTCCTTTTGTTTTTAATTCAATTTTTAGTGTGCTGATTTTTTTGTTTTTAGAATCTCTTTCAACATGGTTTAACAATGAGTTTCAGCTTGGAACTACTCACTCAGATCCTAGCAGAAGTCAGGATCTCTTCTTCCTTGGAAGAGGAGATCTTGACAAGAATTAAAGGTTCAACTACTCCCCAAGAAATAAACGACGATTCAACATCTGATAATCCTGTGTATCTGATGGCGAACAATCATTCAAACAGGAGATCGAGGAAGAAGAACAGCAGATCGGAGTAGAAGAACAGGAGTTACAATATGATCTAAGTGAGAGAAACTGTGCTTATCAAAGCTTTATCGAACAATGGTTCCAGGTAAGTACTAGATTAGATTCATCCTTTTATTTTTTAGTTGATTTGCAGTTACAACAACTAGACTCATTCACTCTCAAATATTTTCATCCATCATTTAAAAAATTGCTACTGGATATATTGTTGTTACTGCTACGTGAATGGCTTCATTGGAAGTTTAATTACACGTAACTAATTTTTTTCTAATTGTATAGAGTAGGTAGGTTTCATTTTTAGTTTTTGCTTTCATTTTCAGTTTTGCTTAGAATAAGTATGCTCTCCTCCGCGCTTAGTGCGATCACGAGGATCAAAAAATAGGGATGATTTAGACTAATTTCAAGAATAAATAAATGTTTTGCAATATGCTTGATCAAAAACATCTTTCAATATGAAAATCATTGTATCCATTTGTTAAAAAAAAAAAAACTAAATCTAGAGAAAGTTTAGTTTCTTTCTAAATTTTAGTTTTTCATTAAAAAAAAAAAACAACAAAATCAAAAACAACTCTGCATCATTCATTGTATATACAAAACATCAAACAAATCGAGGGTTTGGCCAAACGAAAGTCATAGTTTGATGGCGATTTGAAAATGGCACGCGAAGCTTATACATGACTTCTCAACAACTTTCAAATACGTTGTTAGGCTTCGGGCCTTCTATATAACAAACAGCATAAAAAAAAAAAAAAAAAAAAACTCAAAGCCATATGAAACAAAACAACGAAACATAAAAGATGAAACTAATTAAAAATCATGAAAAACGATGGTGGAAAGAACAAAACAATGAATTGAGAGCCACTAGCTGCTGCTATGTAAACAGTCTCACATTCTGAATATACGAGCAAGTCGCAGGTTCGGGCTTCTTTAAAAACCTGTAATGCATGTTTTTTGCCAAGATATGATCGCTGGATTAATAAGAAAATGTTGATTTTTGTAGCCGTAGACGATGGGCAGTCGCGTTTTTTTTTTTTTTTGGAAAGAAAGTGAGTTTCGATCAAAATAAAACATCTCAGCGGCAAATTACAATAGACAAGTGGTTTCTTTCCCGAAAATTGTAGGATTTAGTC
Source organism: Pinus taeda (assembly GCA_000404065.3). Lineage (NCBI taxonomy): Eukaryota > Viridiplantae > Streptophyta > Pinopsida > Pinales > Pinaceae > Pinus > Pinus taeda. The sequence goes on from APFE030216481.1 coordinate 28,801, forward strand.
CGCCAGCCATTTGTACAGCACGCCAGTGATCTGGAAACGTTGCTGAGCGCAACCACTCAAGAAGGCGCCGGAAATGCCACCGAATCCTCATAAAAATCATGAGAATCTTGCTAAATCGAACCAAAAAGGAAGATAAAAAAATTTTACGCATCCATTAAACTTTGTCAGAATAATCCTCTCTGTTTCCATTAATTTCTATCCTATCCTTATCTTATCTCTATCTCCACAAGATCTCGATTTCATGTTTTGCAATATGACTAATCGATTTTATTGTTAATTTGCAATCATTTTTAGTTGAAACTGTGTCTCGCTTGAAATTGATTGCGTTTTCTTGCCATACTAAAACCTGCAGCAAGCAAATGATAAAACCTGCAAAAACAATTAAATCTGAAATTTCCCAGGTTCATCGTTTCGCTTGGGGCCAATAATTAAAAACTGTGAGTTTTGTTGGACTGTGCACGAACTTGTAACTTTTTGTCTCCGCCTATTCATTTATCATTGAGCCGTAGCGATGCCATCTTAGCCGCAAGAGATAGGCAGGCCACGGCCATGAGGCTAAGATGGAGGAGACCCAGGTTCCATTCTCTTCGGACTTGCAGAGGGAGGATGCTAGATTCATCTTTGATTCTTGTACTATTCAAAGAATGGAGCTTCTAATCTTGAGTACATTGCAATGGGGAATGCGCTCCATCATGACATTTTCATTCATCAATTACTTTGCTTATAGGGCTATTCAAGGTCATGGCCATGGCCATGATGCTACTCCTCTAAAAGCTGTGATGTCCAGAGCCATTGAACTCATTCTCAGTACCAGAGAGGAAATAGATTTCATGGAGTATAGCCCTTCGGCAATAGCTGCAGCAGCCCTATCATGTGCAACTAAAGAGGTGGTGCCTCTGCAAGCAGTCCATTACAAAAGGGCTTTGTCCTCCTCCGTTACTGATGTTGATAAAGACAAAATGTTTGGATGTTACAATCTGATTCAAGAGATCATCATCGAAGGAGGCTACTACTGGACTCCAATGTCCTTACAATCCACTGATAAAACTCTAGTGGGAGTGCTGGATGCAGCAGACTGTTTAAGTAATACACCCACCTCAAGCTACAGCGTGAAGCCATATGCCTCTGTTACAGCAGCCAAGAGGAGAAAATTGAATGAAATCTGCAGTGCATTGACATGTCAAGAAAATAAATGGGCAGCCCTCGCTCCCACCATAACTACAAGGATGCTTTGTCCAAAAGAATTCTCTTCTATGAAGGCCATCGATCAGGAAAACTACCTCCATGGTGTTTCAAATATCAAACCCTCGCTATTCTCGGCGTCTCCTCCAAACTGCAGTGTGGGTGTTCGTCATTGCAGACAAATACTTTAGTGACATGAATTAGCAAGAAACTCAAGATTTGCTAGCGCCGAGACAGTTCACAACCCTTGGTCGTTTCTTTTTTTCGGGTTAGTTTTTTCTTATTTATTAGTTTTGTTTTTAATTAATAAATCAAAAAAAAAATCGACATAAATATAAATTAAAAACTTTTGTTTTTTAATATTTTATTTATTAAAAACTGATCAAAAAAAAGAAAAACAAAAAAAAATAACATAAAAAATACAAAAAAAAAAATGCCCTCATTCATTCATACACTAACTACTTGTTCCCTAAGAAATACAAAAGCCTTTAAAAATGTTTTAAATCAATTTTCCTGCAAACCAATAAAAACATTTTGAAAAAGTATTACACAATCGATGAGTACATTGCATGGGGACATGCCATATTTCTAGTTGGGGGGAAATAAAAGTATTTTTTTGTGAATTTGTGGGCAAGAGTTAGGATGCATATACTAACAAGTGAAATGAGATTGGTGTTATGTGTAGGTCAACGAGAAGCTTATGCAGAAAGCTCAACATTCCAATGCGACACCCTTTTCATCCACAATTAGTGTAACTTCGAAAAATAATTAAAAAATGGACATTTCATAAATTCTTGAAAATGAGCTAATTTGTTTTTGAGTCACTTCATACAGGAAAGATCGATAGAGATGGCACACAAAGGTGACAATTTTTATGCAGGAATGGTGCTAAGTTTTTCAAAGTGAAGACAATCTAATGCAAAAGTGATTTTTTGGAATCACAATGAAACATGAATCATTGGACGCTTGAAGGAACTAATTCTTCACTGCACATTTTCCACTACACAAAAATCATTTTGCGCCATGACTACTCACCTTTTTCCTTCCAAATGCCTAGACCATCCTTCTGTTGACGCCCATCTTCCATTTCCTTATCTTTCACGACTTCATGCACGCCTATTTTTCTAAATCGCATAATTCCTTTATCCTTTTCAGTTTATTTTTGCCTTCTAGTTTGCCTTCTGAATAAAACTCATTCCCTTTCCATGATTACATTGACTTGATTTCCTAGCCATGCTGATCCACACTACTTGTCCGTGAGTTCTTTCCATTTATAGTCCTACCAAATCTTTTTGTACAAACTCGCGTTGACTGATGTGGGATTCCTAAGGCCCACCTTTCAACAAGTCTTGCCCCATCGACATCAGCACCTTATCTGGGAAATAGACTAGAGGCTTGCATGCCTTAATGGCAAGTTCTCTCACTGACGATCATGGGAATACATCAATGTCCCTTGATCTTCAGATCTTGCAAGTGGCTCAACCTCAACACATCCATTCGCACTTCGCAAGATGTACTCCGGTACCTTGGCACTCATTGACATCAATGGTGAGTTGCCTCGAATTGGTTAACGACATCCATCAATGGTCGGTAATCCAACGATTTCTATTCATGCGCGACATCGACATATTCATTCACATGATTAGAATTGTACCATCGGGCTTGTAGCGGGTGAAGACTATACACTTTTTCACAACTCCCTCAGCAGTTACAGCAGCATGAATTCTGATCTATGAGAGTACCACAGTTCCACTTTCAACGTTTATCCTTTTCATGATTCAGCATCAACAGTTCAGATTCCTTCATTTCCCAGGATCCAGTTACAACAACATCAGTCACATTTCCCTGATCCAGCAACAGCAGCAGCTACATTCCTATTGCATAGTTCATCATTCTTGGGTAAGTAGAGGTATGTTGTTTTCTAATATTTAATCATGCAATTCCTTATGTGCTAACTTGAATATTTTGGAAAATTCCCTCACCATGCTACATTTCCTTTCATGAGCCATGTCAAGTTGCATGAGGAAATGCAACCAATTCAGTTGGGGGGGGAGAACTATATTCACTACATATTCACTACCATGATTCCATTTATTCACCACTATCACTCCATTTCTTTCTCATTTACCATTCACCAACATTTATTTTCCAATAATACTTTTTAGGACTCCATATTGTCTACTTTTGACCTCATATTTTGTCATGATGTTACCCTTTTTAGCCCATAAGTAGAAACCCTTGATAACATTTTGACCACATCATTCCAAGGTATGAAGTAACTCTCCTCATTTTCTATATGTTTAATTATTCAACACATATTCATGTTATCTTTACAATTAATCTTTGGAAATTGACTAAGTCGCTGACAATTGATTGGAACTGTTCGAAGTCCACAGAATTGTAATACACAGTTGCTGTAACACCAGAAACAGCAATTGTGCAGTTGTTGTAACACCAGAAACAACAACTGACTAAAACAGGAAAAGTCTTAATTTGCAAAGGATGAAACAACAATTGTCAAGCTGGGTAGTAACTGTCTGAAGCTGGCAAAACTATACTTGGCAGATGATGATATAGCACGATTAGCCAAACTTCGTCGCAGATGCTGGAACACCAGGAACAGCATGAAGAACTTTAAGGAACATGAGATTTACCAAATCGACAACAACAGCGGAACATCCAAGGATAGTACAAGGACCCCAAGGAGATAGACGAAGACTACCAGTTTTGCAACAACGGAAGGATCTGATTAAACAAAGGACGACAAAGATATACACTGTTGTAACAGTATGCTGTAACAGGAATTGATTTCCTATTTTTGTACAGAAGGATCAAACTGAATGAATAATGACAATCTATTGTAATAGACGTCTCTTCTATAAAGAGGAGACATCTACAGTTGAAAGCTAGCGAGTTATAACGGAAGTACTGTAGTACAGAGCAAGTCTGAACTTTTATTGTAATTGGACCTTTTGGCAAATGAATAAAGCACTACTCTGAGCATTTTAACCTAGCATCTGTATTCAGGGGAATCTTGTGAGAGGGACAGGGCCCACCTTCTTCACAAGATTCACCCATTTCTTTTATGTTAAGTGTGTGTGTGATTTCTGTACATTTTTAGCCTTGCTTCCGATATTTCCTTTTTGCTGATACTCTGTTTCCTTGATCGATTTGCGTTGTGAGAAGTGTGTCACCGGTGATTAGGATTTTTCAGTGTGTATTGGAAAAATGGTCATAGAGGCAGGTGCTGAACATCCTTATTCTGAGGACAGGGTCCTGGTCCTCTGTTACAAACAGCCATTATTTCTTTCTGCAGATTTGTTACCATTGATTAATTTCATTTCATCTCTGCAATAGCTTATAACTACTGTAACACAGAGTAAGGGTTTTATAGGAAGTAGATATGTTTATACTACAGCCTTTAATGCTTTTAGAATTAAGTGCATAGAGTACGAGGTCACCTTTGAAACAAAAGGACTTTCCCGGGTTGACAATTCAATGTGGTACTCGACTGTTTAATTAATAAACAATTCGAGCAGCCAACATTTTGGCGCCGTTGCCGGGGAAGGCGACTAAAATATTTTAAAGTCATTAATGATTTTCCTTTAGAATAACAGGTGCATGAGAGGACGCAAGAAAGCTAACTTCACAGGCGGTAAGGGCACAGGAGGAGGAAGAAAAACTTTCATTGACGAGATCATTTCAAAGGACGAGACATCCCAGAGAACAAGTTCCCGAAGGCCTCAGATCCAGTATTCCTCCCAAACAGATCACCAAACGGAGGAAGTACTAGGACCTGAAAGGAAGCTGGAAACACCAGAGCACGTTGAGGAACTAATAGAAGAACCTGAAGAAACAAAAGATACTGAAGACAGAGCAAGCGATTCAGGGAAAAGAACAATGGAGGATAACAGAGCAGAAGGAAGGGGGGAAAATTCACTCTCCACCCTGGAGTTTCCTATTGGGGATCTCCCAAGAGGAACAATCCCTATGAAGAACATTCCACTTGCAGCATTACCTAATTTTCATGGGTTATCCTCTGAATATCCTGATGAGTTCCTCTTTGAATTTGATATACTGTGTAGGAGTTATGATTATGTAACTCCTTCTCAGAAGTTAAAATTGTTTCCAGCAACACTGAAAGGGAACGCGTTAAGATGGTTTATGAGCTTATGGGCTCAGATAATCACTACATGGGATCAGATGAAAGAACGTTTTCTAACCAAATATCAGGATTACTGTCGAACAAGAGAAAGGAAGGAAGAATTGTTTAAAATGGTCCAGAAAGAGGACAAGAATCTGGAGGACTTTGTAGAGAGACTGCAGTATAATCTGTAGCGATCAGATCATCCGACTATGAGTAAGGATATTCCGAAGACTATACTGCTAAAAGGAGTACGAGATGACTGCCTGGATATGCTAAATATGCTTGGAAAAGGGGATATCTCCAAAGAACCATTTGATGAGATTATTAACCTCTGCATGAGATGTTCCAGAGGAGCAGCAAGAAAATCTAAAATCAGGGACAGTATATACTCAAGAGTCCAGAAATCAGCAAGTGGAGGAGCAACACGAGCCGAAATAGGTAATTTTCTTGAAGAATTTAAAACTGAAATGTTAAGCTCTTTTGCTTCACAAATTGATGCTCTACAGGTTAAAAAGAAGCAGGCAGAAGCAGAAGCTGCTCTGGCTATTTTCTGTTCCAAATGCAGAGGGAAGCACCGACTGAGGGAATTCCCATTGGATAAGGTACCAATTTGTACCATTTGTGAAAAGGATCATGAGACTAAGCAATGCCCTTCTTTTCCAGGAATAAAGGCAGCACTGCAATCAACTGAAGAAGAAGTTGAAGCAGTGTACCTGATGACACAAAGGAGACAATGGCAACCACAAAGACAAGGTATGAATTCTAACACATCATTTAGTCGTTGGAATAATCACTCTCCTTTTCAAACAAATTACCCACCCATGAATCAAATGCAAGACCCACCCTTTAATCCAATGCAATTTCCACCTATGCAGCAACCAAATCCTCCTTTTACCGACCCTACTATGTGGAATCCTTAGACTCTTCAGCAACCTTATTTCAATCAATCGAACCCAAACTGGACAACCCAGCAGATTCCATTTCCTCAACACCAACAATCTCTTTCCTTACCATCTAACACTCCGCAGAATAACCAGTCAATCATACCCACTAAAATCTCTCCTGAACTATGCACCCACCGCATTTATATTAAAAAAGGATCTCGCCCAGTCTGTCAACCCCAACGACGAATGAATCCCAATTTAAGGGAAATAGTAAAAGAATAACTTCAAAAATTGTTGAATGTAGGATTTATATACCCCATATCTGATAGTGAATGGGTTTCTCCGCTAGTAATTGTACCCAAGAAAGATGGGAAATGGCGAGTATGTGTGGACTATAGAGCCCTAAATAAGGCCGGCGAGAAAGACCATTTCCCTTTACCATTCATTGATCAGGTATTAGATAACTTGGCAGGTAAGAAATTCTTTTCCTTTTTTGATGGATTTAGCGGATATAATCAGATAAATATTGCACCCCAGGATCAGGACAAAACCACTTTTACTAGCCCTTGGGGGACCTTTGCCTATAGGGTTCTTCCATTTGGGCTATGTAATGCCCCAGCAACATTTCAAAGAGCGGTGATAGGGATTTTTTCTGATATGATAAATGATTCCTTAGAAATATTCATGGACGAATTTACTCCTTATGGCACAACCTTTGAGGATGCTCTACAGAACCTTGAAAAAGTACTTAAGCGATGTATAGAAGCACACCTTGCTTTAAGTACTGAAAAATGCCATATGATGATGAATCAAGGTATTTTATTGGGTCACTTCGTTTCATTTTTAGGAATTCAAGTCGATCCAGCTAAAATACAAGTAATTCAGACCCTCCCTATCCCCAAAACCCAAACTGATGTGAGAATTTTCTTAGGACATGCCGGGTATTATAGAAGATTTATCAAGAATTTTTCTAAAATAGCTTCTCCTCTGTTTGGGTTACTAATGAAAAATGTTGAATTTAAGTGGACTGATGATTGTGAAAAAGCATTCGATGAACTTAAACATCAGTTTTCTACAGCTCCCATTTTGAGAGGACCTGATTGGGCACTCCCCTTTCATATATCCTCTGATGCCTCAGACACTACCATTAGAGCTGTCCTGGGACAGGAAGAAAACAGTCTTCCCTATGCCATTTATTTTATTAGTAAAAACTTGACTCCCGCAGAACTTAATTATACAGTTACTGAGAAAGAATTCCTAGCAGTTATTTATGCTATCAATAAATTTTGGCATTACATTACTGGTTATACTACTTTTGTGCATACTGACCACTCGGCCATTAAATGCTTAATGAACAAATCAGTTACAAATGCTCGAGTTACCAGATAGTTACTTTTGTTACAAGAATTTGATATCACAATTGTAGATCGACCAGGAAAAGAAAATGTAGTTGCTGATTTCCTTTCTCGGTTAAAAACTAATGAAAATATTCCAGTAGATGATTCTTTTCCTGGTGAGTATTTATTTGCAGTATCTGCTCACTCACCTTGGTATGCAGACATTGCCAACTACTTAGCTGCAGGAAAATTACCATCACACCTATCGCATAGAGAAAAAAGGAAAATTATTCAGCAGAGCACTAGGTACAGCTGGATAAGCGGTTGTCTGTTTCACACAGGACTCAATCAGGAGATCCGGAGATGCATTGGCGAAGATCAAATTTATGATGTATTGAAAGCCTGCCACGATGGCCCTTGTGGAGGACATTTCACAGACAAAAGAACAGCACACAAGGTTCTTAGGATGGGATACTACTGGCCCTCAATCTTCAAAGATGCAAGGAAATATGTCAGGGCCTGCGATAGCTGTCAAAGAATGGGCCAGCCTAATCACAAGGATGAAATGCCACTCAATCCCTAGGTAATTCTTGAACCATTTCAAAGATGGGCACTAGATTTTATAGGTCCCATTAATCCTCCATCCAATCAAAGAGTTTACATACTAGTATGCACGGATTACATGACTAAGTGGGTAGAAGCTAAGGCACTCCTCAAAGCTAATGAAGAATCAGTATTAACATTTTTATTTGAAGAAATATTCGTTAGGTTTGGACTGCCTAAGGAACTAGTCACTCATGGAGGACCTCCTTTTAACTCTCATGGCTTCAAAGCCACATTGCAGAAATACCATATTAAGCATAAAATGACCACACCTTATCACCCCCAGTGAAATGGGCAGGTGAAAAGCACCAACAAAGTCATAGAAGCTATTTTGACAAAAACAATAAAGGAAAGTAGGAGGGACTGGTTTCAAAAGTTGCCTGAAGCACTATGGGCTTATAGAACCACTTGGAGGAATACCACGGGCTTTTCACCCTATGAATTAGTTTTTGGTAAAAATGTTGTTTTCCCTCTGGAGTTTGAAATCAAAACTTTAAGAACTGCTTTAGTTGTTAACCTTGATTTGACTGATGCACAGACAGCCAGGTTGCAGCAGCTTCAGGAATTAGACGAGAAAAGATTGGATGCCATCCATCAAACAACCATGATCCAGAAACAAAGAACCAGATGGCACGACAAAACTATTAAGCAGAAGCAGTTCCAGAAAGGTAACTGGGCTTTACTGTATGACTCCCATTTCGAGAATTTCCAAGGTAAATTAAGAACAAGGTGGCTAGGACCTTATGAAATAGATGCTGCTTTTCCAAACGGAACAGTCAGAATCTTAACGATTGATGATAATAGAACACCGTTATTAGTAAATGGGTATCGACTTTGTCCGTATCAATGGCCTGTTTCTAAAGAGGATTTCAAAGCTACCTGCATGGCAGACCTACATTATGCTTTTTTGGGGGAACCTGCTGCCCCTAAAGGCACTTAAATTTCTGTTCATTTATTTATTTTTAGATTAGATTTCTTAACTAATAATCCCTGCCAAGGGTTGCCATGTTAGAATTAATTGTTTTGAAGATCTTAGTTTCGGAGGATGGCTGAGAATAAAAATTCTAAAAGAATCACTTTGTAGCTTGGGAACGTTTTTCAGACCATAAATCAAGTTTTTCACCATTTCTGTTGCTGCAACACCATTTCCTGTTGCTGCAACACCACTTCCCATTGCTGCAACACCATTTCCCATTGCTGCAACACCACTTTCCGTCGTTGCGACATCGCTCCCCGTTGCTGCAACACCACTTTCCGTCGTTGCGACACCATTTCTCCGTTGCCGCAACACCACTTCCCGCAGCTGCAGCATGAGCTCATGATCCGGAAACATCACTTTTCAATGTTGTAATACCAGTTTCAGTACTTAATGAACTATCATCCTGATGGAACATATTATGCTTCATTAAAGGAACCATCCATGCACTCTGATAATTACACTTCGTCACTACTACTTCCTGTCAAATCGCTTGTATTTTCATGACTGTAAACCCGTTGAAATTATGATTAATCCAGCAAAAGACAAGATAAGACTTTTGTCGTGCGACTAAAGGTAAAAGTAAAGGTACGCATGTTTAAGTGTGAATATTAAATTATAGTTAATGTGGAGATGTTGATATGACTGGTGAAATCATTGTACTACCAATCAGATCATTCAGCCATAGATTTGGGGGGATTACCAAAATATTGTAATTATCGCATAACACGTCAATCACCGCCACCCTTACTCCTCGCGGTAATATCTAAAACTCACCTTGTCGTGGCATATCTTCATTTGTAACGGTTTACTCTGTCTCAAACTCGGTAACTAGGCTCTGCATTGTGTATTTTCGCTGGATCAGCAGCTATGGGGGGAAATTGATCACATATGAACCGGGCACAACAGCGCTACTAGAACTCTACCTCAAGGTTTACGAAATTTTCCTGCAAGCAGGATGGGTAGACTACTTTAGAAGACTCTCGGATTTCAACACACAGCAAGTGTTGGAGTTCGCATGCAACTTAAGAGAAGGATTTTCTACGGTCCAAGGAGTACAGATTCTAGTAACAGAGGAATACGTAGCCCAAGTTTCCGGGTTACCGACCAACGGTACACGTTGGTTTAGTAGGAAACATCTGATTCTGAATGCGCAGCAAGGCTTTTTCCTACCAGGCGAGCAAGTCGAAGCCAATGGTAGAGGGGTCACACTTTAGTCACTTCCTCCACCATGGCCAAAGGTCGTGGAGTTTGTCAATCAGCATTTGACTTCCGAAGGTCGTTACCAGGTAATTTACCAACACGACTTCATTTTGTTAAATCATTTGAGGATGGTCAATTGATAAACATGCCTTATTATCTATTGGTTTGTCTGAAAAATATGTCACATTATACTGGAAAAGCAAAGCATCCGCCCCTTTCCCTGAAACACCACTGTTTAGCCCAACTCTTAATAAATAGAGGCTTTGCTCTAAATCATCCACCCCCCCTCATTAATCCTCCCCAGCAAATAGAAGAAGATCCTCAACAGGAAGAGGAAATTCCCCAACAACCAGAGCAAATACCCCATGAAATTCCCCAACAACCAGAGCAAATACCCCACGAAATTCCCCAACAACCAAAGCAAATACCCCAGGAAATTCCCTAGCAATTAGCAGCAGAAACACCCCTGCAGAGGACCCCATCCCCCAATGAAGCTCAACCATCTACCCCCATGCTTCATATTTCCACTGATGACTCTGATGATAACACCCCCATCATTTTTCTTAAAAGAAAAAAGCAGCAGAAAACTGAAACTCCACCAAAAAGGAGAAGAACCAGGGCTTTGATCAAAGCAGCTGCTATTCCCGATAGTTCCCCCAGTCTAAAGGAAAGTGGCTGAAAAAGAAAAATTACTGATTTTCCTGCCTCCTTACCGAGGCAGGGAACACAGTCGACTGCAGCAGTTAAACCCACCAGCCCTGTGATCCCCAGTTCTCCACCCATCACCCTAACACCTCGCATTCCAACCATCCCTGAGTAGTCCCTTTCCTCACCCTTTGGGGCTGAGATGTGGAGCGTTGACAGTTTTGTGACATTATCTTCTGAGGCAGTTGTTACACAAGAAACAACTGCCGAAAAATCTAAAGTAGACACCCAAGGTGATATTGGGCAAGTGGCTGTCACACAAGAACCAGCCACTGACCCAGCAGGTGACACACAAGAACCACCTGTTGGGGATGCAAACGACCAAGTAGATGCGGAAAAACAATCCCTTCCTCTGTTAGAACCTGCAGATACACAAGCTCCACCTACCATAGCCTCCCTACAGGAAGAAATTGAGTTTCTAAAATCTCAAATTAAGGATTATCAGCAGGAGATAATAATGGTTAAGGAAGCCTATCAGAATGAATATAGTCTCCAAATCTTAGCACGGGTAGCATCTGCAACAGAAAAGAGTCAATACAATGAGTATATGTGCAGTGAGTGTGGTGAGTTGTACACTCAAGCAGGATATAAGATAGTCCAGGTTCCAATGACCGAAGCTAATCCACAGCCCTCTGCTACTGTAATCAAAATAGAACAACCTGCTGCTGTAATCAAAACAGAACAACCTGTTGTTACACAAGAACCAGCAGGAGTTGCAGGAGAAGAAATGGAACAACCTACTGTTACACAAGAACCAGCAGAAGTTGCAGGAGAAGAAACAGAACAACCTGCTGCTACGCAAGAACTAGCAGGAGAAACAGGACAACCTACTACTACACAAGAACCAGTAGGTTTTTCAAGAGTTGTGGAGGAAGACATAGAACCACTGTGGGCCACCCAAACTACTATAGAACAGAAATCTTTTTCTGACACCTATGCATAGACTGAACCTCCCTGTGTCAGCGATGCTCACACGGAGACCTCTAGTTTTCAACAACTAAAGGACACATGGAGAACAGAATACGAGCTTTCACAAGGGAATGCATTCCAACAGCGAAAGTCAACTTGGTTCAGCTATGCATACAGAAATTGGGATGCACTTGAACAGTCTCGAGCTCAACATAAAGAAAATAAGGAAGTAAAAACTAGGTTGTCCCGCGCCTTTGATCTGGTTCAGAGGGTACTGGCTACAAGAAAACCCTCTTTCAATTATGCAGTATTCTTGAGAGAACAGTTGGCGTTCTTGCAAATAAAGGCAATTAGAGATGGAAGACCCTACCAAGTTGATACACCTGATCAATTTATTGAAACATTCATAGAAGCACCAAATAATGATCAAAACTTGCTCTGTGAGCTCTATCTTCACAATGAGGCCATGCCTAAAGATAGAGCGATGAATATACTCCCTATTGTTGGTGATATCCAAATAAGAGCCTTCATCTCTTTTCTAGCCAATCAACTGACTTGGAAAAATGCCTATATGTCAGCAACGCATAATGAGCAGAACTGCCTTCTCTGGATTTGAAATGAACCACAGAATGCAGCTACCTTCATTTCACAGCATCAAAAAAATCAAAGTAATCCAGAGTTGGTTGATCATATGAGGAAACTATAGGCAGCAGTCTTCCAGGACTGCCAGCATTATGAAAAAACAAAAGGGGCACTGGCCATCGAGGCAAACAAGTTATTTTGGGAACATTGTCCCAAAGAGAGACAGGAATATCATCCTTACAATCCCCTCAATCTTCAGGTAGCAATTTCACGCATACCTTATTATGTCAAATGTATGGAAAACTGTGCTGAGAGGTGGATTGGCTACCATTTTCATTTCCCTCTCTTGTGGTTACCTGGTCAGCAATATAAGGCTCATTACAAACTGACAAAAAAGGAGGAGGTGGCAGTATGGCAGCAATTACAGAGTGTCCAGGGATTCAGAAGCAGGTATGATAAAACCTTCTTTAGCTACTGTATCAGCAACTTACACTGTTCATCCTAGTACTCCGACTCATATTCAGAGTAAACGTTGCATGAGGACATGCAACCCTTTCAGTTGGGGGGGATGTTAGGACTCCATATTGTCTACTTTTGACCTCATATTTTGTCATGATGTTACCCTTTTTAGCCCATAAGTAGAAACCCTTGATAACATTTTGACCTCATCATTCCAAGGTATGAAGTAACTCTCCTCATTTGCTATATGTTTAATTATTCAACACATATTCATGTTATCTTTACAATTAATCTTTGGAAATTGACTAAGTCGCTGACAATTGATTGGAACTGTTCGAAGTCCACAGAATTGTAATTCACAGTTGCTGCAACACTAGAAACAGAAATTGTGCAGTTGCTGTAACACCAGAAACAACAACTGACTAAAGCAGGAAAAGTCTTAATTTGCAAAGGATGAAACAACAATTGTCGAGCTGCGCAGTAACCGTCTGAAGGTGGCAGAACTATACTTGGCAGATGATGATATAGCACAATCAGCCAAACTTAGTCACAGATGCTGGAACACCAGGAACAGCATGAAGAACTTTAAGGAACAGTTGAGATTTACCAAATCGACAACAACAGCGGAACAACCAAGGATAGTACAAGGACCCCAAGGAGATAGACGAAGACTACCAGTTTTGCAGCAGCGGAAGGATCCAATTAAACAAAGGACGACAAAGATATACACTGTTGTAACAGTATGCCGTAACAGGAATTGATTTCCTATTTTTGTATAGAAGGATCAAACTGAATGAATAATGAAAATCTATTGTAATAGATGTCTCCTCTATAAAGAGGAGACATCTACAGTTGAAAGCTAGCGAGTTATAACGGAAGTATTGTAGTACAGAGCAAGTCTGAACTTTTATTGTAATTGGACCTTTTGGTAGATGAATAAAGCATTGTTCTGAGCATTTTAACCTAGCATCTGTGTTCAGGGGAATCTTGTGAGAGGGACAGGGCCCACCTTCTTCACAAGATTCACCCATTTCTTTTCTGTTAAGTGTGTGTGTGATTTCTGTACATTTTTAGCTTTGCTTCCGATATTTCCTTTTTGCTGATACTCTGTTTCCTTGATCGATTGGCGCTGTGAGAAGTGTGTCACCGGTGATTAGGATTTTTCAGTGTTTATTGGCAAACTGGTCACAGAGGCAGGTGCTGAACATCCTTATTCTGAGGACAGGGTCCTGGTCCTCTGTTACAAACGACCATTATTTCTTTCTGCAAATTTGTTACCATTGATTAATTTCATTTCATCTCTGCAATAGCTTATAACCGTTGTAACACAGAGTAAGGGTTTGATAGGAAGTAGATCTGTTTATACTACAGCCTTTAATGCTTTTAGAATTAAGTGCATATAGTATGAGGTCATCTTTGAAACAAAAAGACTTTCCCGGGTTGACAATTTAATGTGGTACTCGACTGTTTAATCAATAAACAATTCGAGCAGCCAACAATACTTTGTTGCACTTTGCTTCATACGCAATATTGGCATGCTTCATTAATATTACAAAAGGGCTTTCTTATGCACATTATGATTTCCAGTTACTGTTTACATTATTATTGAAGAAAAGAGAACAGAAAACGAAATGAATGTTGTTAACACAAGAACCAACATTCTTTGTATTCATGGTTGTCACACAAGAACCAACCATAAGAAAATGTAAGTTGTTACTCATGTCTTTCACATATCCTAGAAACATTCATTATTAAAGACATCATCATGTAAAGCCAAAGTTCAAGATGCCAAATGTTCTTAAAGAGACCCATGCATGGTTGCATGAGGACATGCAACAAGTTCAGTTGGGGAGGATGTTGGGACTCAGAAATGTCATATTTTCGTCCACCTTTTTCTTCACTATTCCTTACATTTCATCATCCCATTAACCTTTTATCATATCATTTTCATAAATACATTTGGGTTTCACCTTCTTATTTTCCATTTTATTCATTTTTGTATTACAAGTGAATTTATGATTAA
>APFE030216484.1:0-21145 GCA_000404065.3 Pinus taeda
TGTGTGAATGCTCTTGATGTTTTATTGTTATTGATGCTGCTATATTGATGATCAACGTAGAGGAGCTTATGTATTGTGTATGTTTTCCGCAATAGTACATGATCAGGATAATCTCCATTAAATATGTGTTAAATTATTCAAAATTTCTACAGAACTTTCTCGAATCCTAGCAACAACTGGGATATCTACCTCTCAGGAAGAGTATATTTTAACTGCAACCAGAAACTTGTCTATCTCTCCACCTCCACAAGAATATCTTCAAATCTCTTTTGATTCCTCTTGTCAATCTGTTGAAGAGGCTAAAGAATCGTGGAATAATTTTGATGGGGAGAAACCACTAGAATCTAAGATTAAGGAACACATAATAAAAGAGGATATTCAATGTGATCTAAACCAAGAAAGGAATCAAGAATGTCAAAACTTTATTGAAAGATGTATCCAATTAGGGATCAAGTCACATCACTCTTTCATTCTTCCTTACTTATTGATTGCATTATCAAAACAACTGGTCCTTCATTCTTTGATATACTTTAATGCATATTTTTCAAACCTAAGCATGAATATATTCTTACTCATATTACGCACATCGTTACATTGGAAATATGTATACACTTGAACCAAATTTTCTATTTGCAGTAGAGTAGGACAAAATCAATAAATAAAACCAATTTTGGTGATGTTTTTAAGTTTTTTTGTTAAGTTAGATTTTATTTATTTGCAATTTTATTTTTGGTGGTGTAGTAAAAGCCACCTCACTTACTAATCATTTTGCAAGAAAATCTAGAAAGAGAGGAGAACAAAAAAAGTTTTGAGAGCCAAAATTTGAAGTTAGAGATCAAATCATTTTTACTTTGTTTTTTTTTTTTTTTTTAGTTTAGATTTCAAAAGAATGAAAGAGTTGACAAAATTCCTAAGTATGCTCTCTTCTTGCACCTTGTGCGACTTGGAAGATCAGAAAGGAAAAATGAATAAAATTAGCTTTGAAATTTTACAATAAAACTCGTAGATCTAAAAATTGGATAGGAGATCGAAATTCATTATTCATTCTAAAATACTCAAAATTTAATCTCCAAATTTCAATTGGATATGTTTCAAAAATTGCTAAAATATTTTCTTTAAAAAAAAATTTGCAGAAATTAAACTCAAGCTATCTCATAAACCAGGAACTGGATTTTCGTAATGTTTTTATAGGAAGTGCATAATATTATGATGAACAATCCTTGAAAATTTCAGCCCAATCCGCTTCATGGTTTTCGAGAAAATGAAGATCATCACCTACAATTATTTCACTTGTATCTCAAGATATTTGCATTGGATTGATCTGGTTTTCGGTGTGTGGAAGCATTAAGACCATATGAACCTTCTTACAAAATTTTAGACCAATCCGATTTGTAGTTTGTGAGAAAATCATTTATGAAGTTTACAACAATTTTGATTATATCTCAAAATCCGTGCATTGGATGGTGTTGATTTTTGGTGTGCATAAACATTAGAATACTAGGAACGTGAACAAAAAATTTATTCCCAATACAAAGGATAGCTTTTGAGAAAATGGCCACAAATTTTTCTACAACATACCTTGTAGCATCTTGCAAAAAAAATAAAATAAATAAACTGAGTTGTAGCTTCAATGTTGTCCCAATTTTTATAGAATAAATTGGTTGTGAGATCCATTCTTTTTGGCAATAGGATGAGTCGGAATGAAAATAAAATATTTTGGTGGCATGAAATTGATTGACAAGTGCACTTAGACACTTGATTTTCTCCTAAAAATCTTGAATTTTGTTTTGTTGGAGATTTGCCAAATTGTTGCCTCATTAGTCAAATTTGTAAAATGATTAATATTTTTAACTTTAATTAACATTTTTAAGAATTTTATTTCACAAGTTTGAATTGTGGCTTATTGTTAAGTCTTTGAATTTGTAAAAGAGAGGTCAGGAGTTCAAATACAATAAAAGTAAAAAATTGTTAACTATTCTGCAATTTTGACAATCGTTAATTAGGCAAAAATTTCACTACCATGTGGCAACATTAGATTGGTCCACGTGGTTGCCTATTATTGTTCAACATTACACAATCATTGCCCATTGTCACCTTGAACAATCAGCTTGCCAGATCTGCATACCATGTCATCTACCCACTTCAACATTCATGTGGCAGTCCCTGGTGTTGCCACGTGGCACCCATGCACAATTTTTTCTTATTTCATAAAAACTTCAAATAATCATCTCTTTCATATGACATCAATTTTCGACAATTCAGAATTTGTTAGAAAGATATTGATAAGATCTAGGTGATGAGAGTTTTCATCAACATTTAAAACAATAAAAAATGGAAGAATTACCAACAAAACACTAACATGTAGTCCAAGGAACCGCTTTCCAAATATGTAAAAGTGCATTTAAATTTTCTTCCTTGATTTTTTTTTATTAATACTATTTCTGATTTGTTTGTGTATATATCATATGAAGAGAGACTAATCATCTCTCTCTCTCTCAATAGTCTTACATTTTATTGCAGAAAAGTGCTAAGTTTTTGCAGGTTCCAGGATAATGAAAGAAGATCAGTACATGCATGAATGTCTTTTAAAGACCAAGTTTCTTTCAGAATAGCATGTTTATTCCATGTCAAATCAGATCCATTACACTATTTCTACTAAGCAAGATCTCTCAAATACCAATTTTACCATTGCCACTCATTCTAAGCCTACAATTGATCCATAAATTTCCATCTCCCTACTGCCAAACTATGATTTCAAAACTCATTTTCCTTTTGAAATCTTCATACTTTCTTGCCTCATTTTCACTCATCTTAACCCAAAAAAAGAGTCATTCAGCTCCCTTACAAAGCTAAGTCACCCCATTTTCATTTTCCTTTCTCTCAATTGAAACTTGCTTCATAATGCAAATATTTCATCTATGGTCATTCAAATTATTATTTTATACTTGTGTTAGATGATGGAAGGATTCATTAAGGCCTCAATTCTAACAAGTCTTGACCCATTGACTCTGACACATAATCTGGGATCAAGACTAGAGATATTTCAAGTACCTTGAGGCTTGCATATTTTAATGGCAAGTTCTCTCGCCAATAAAAAATGGGAATACATCAATGTCCTGTGTTTGTCAGATCTTTTAGGTGACTTGACTATGACACATCTATTCGTACCTAGTAAGATGTACTTAGGCATCTTGATTCTCATTGAAATCAATGGTGAGTAGTCTCGTGTTGGTTAATGACATCCATTATGTAGAAAATACTGTATATTCACAAGCTCATGTAATCTACTAAAACAAGAGACAATAATCTACTTCTACCCTTTACAACGGAAGCCCATAAACATTGAGCAAACAATAATCGATAGAGGAAGAGAATTAAAGACACATAACACAATAAATATCCGAGGAAAGCCACAGATCAAAACCCCACTATTTGTCTTGTATTAATCCAGAAAATCAAGATGAAGTTACAATTCTTGTTCTCTCAAGAATAATC
Source organism: Pinus taeda (assembly GCA_000404065.3). NCBI lineage: Eukaryota > Viridiplantae > Streptophyta > Pinopsida > Pinales > Pinaceae > Pinus > Pinus taeda. The sequence continues at coordinate 3,496 of APFE030216484.1, forward strand.
CCAGCACTCAGCAAATTCAATCTCCAACTCATAAGCAAGCTCAAGGCCAAAGTTTAGCCTCTTCACAAGCTCTCAAAGTCTCTATTACAATGTGTAATTCCTATGAAGGATAACTTGTATTTAAAGGGAAATAAAGCCTCTAAAAATAGTGCAATCCCTCAAGGATCAGTTCCTAAATGCATGCACTATCAGTGCAACTCATAAAAATCTAAAACAAAAACAAATAGTACACTATCCCTGCACTCTAGTCTCAATTGGGTCTTTCTCAAAATCGAGATACATGAGTTTCTAATGAGTAAATATTCAGTTAATTAGAGTATCACTGGTGGATTTTATTAGTGTCACCACTGACTGTTAACTCACTATTAGTTCTCTCAATCAGTTTGAGAACTAATTTAACTGAATTGACTCATGAAACCAAGTCTTCTATTTTACAACTCACAATTAACTCACACCGGACTCTCACAAAGTAGGGCGAACATATAAATGACTTCCAAAAGACTTCCAACTTGAAGTTCCTAAGTTAAGTAAGTTTAATAAACTTAATTTAACTATTTTAAGTTGCTATGAGAATATAATTTGAATTTAATTCACAGTTTAATTCAAGGACAAATGAAATTGGAATTTCTTGTTGCCATTGCTCAACACTCCCTTTCAACAAGAAAGGGATTATCAACTACCCCAATCTTGTCTCTGTGAAACTCAAATTTACTTCTTGACAATGCCTTTGTCAAGATGTTAACATCTTGCTCCTCCATGGGAATGTAATCTAACAACATGATCCACCTCAATACAGAATCTCTGAGATAATGATACCAAATATCAATATGCTTGGACTGATCATGAAAGAATGGATTTTCATAGAGTTTGATACAACTCTGATTATCATAATAAATCACTGACGGATCCATCTGCTAACCAAAAAAAACAACCAGGATCTTCCTCATCTAGATAGCCTCACATGCTGCCTAACTTACAACCATGTACTCTGCCTATGCCAAAATGAGTGCAACCGATCTCTCATTCCCACTGTGCCAAGAAACTGCTGTTGACCTAATACTAAAGATCCCTCTTGATGTTCTCTTCCTGTCGGATGGACTCCCTGCCCAATCTGCATCGGTGAAGCCTGAAGCTTCACTCCCTCTGTCCATCTGTACCATAACCCAAACTGAGTAGTGCCTATGAGGTATCTCAATACATGCTTTTTCACCTTCCAATACAACTTTGTAGACCTAATCATTGCTTGACTAAGCTGGTTAACTGCATAGCACATAACTGGTCGTGTGTTTACCAAGTACATGACTGAACCCACAAGTTTCCTGTAAACATTAGTTTCCATGACTTCTTCTGAAGTAGAATCCTCCTTCCTCTAGTTACCAACTAGAGGAGTCACCATGGGTTTACTGCTCTCCATGAAAAATCTCATGAGCATCTCATTGGCATACTTGCCATGAGATACAAACAACTCCCCATCTCCCTGCCATACCTCCATGCGAAGAAAGTAATGCATGAGCACATGTCCTTCATCTCAAACTCTCTTGCAAGGTCCTCCTTGCAAGATTTGATGAGCTTCTCATCACTTGCTAGTATGAGAAAATCTACATAAAGTACAAATATCAACAACTTACCTTCCACCACTATGTGATATAGGTTCGCATCTGCTTCACTCTTCGTGAAGTCCAACCCAATGAAGCAGCTACCTATCCTGGTGTACTAAGTGCAGGGTGCTTGCTTCAGCCCATACAACGCTCTCTTGAGTCAGCACACATGCAACTCATGATCCAAGGTTTGAAAACATTCGGGCTGCTCTATGTACACCTCTTCCTCAATCATGCCATTGAGGAAGATAGTCTTCACATCCATTTGATGGATCTTCCAACCCATATGTGCTGATAGTACCAAAATAGATCTGATTGACAAGTACCTCGCAATAGAAGCAAAGGTTTCATCATAGGTAATCCCCTCTACTTGCGAAAATCCATGGGCCACAAAATTGGCCTTATGCTTTTCCACACTACCATTTGCAGCGTGCTCTACCTTGTAAAGCCAACAAGAGCTCATAATTGACTTGTCCTCCAGTGTCAGGACCACATCCCAAACACTATTTCAAACTATGGAGTCATACTCCTCCACCATCACATCAACCCAAACCAGCTGTTGCACTACTTCCTAAAAGGAAGATGGATCTGTCACAACACATGCACCCATAACTGCCTTGTATCTAGTGTACCTCTCTGGTGACCTCCTCTGTTTTGGGTTGAGAAGTGGGTGCTCCCACATTCTGTCATGCATCATCCAATAATCTGTCAGCTTCTCTAATGCACTTTCTTCCCTCTCAGGAAGACTCTACCTGAGTGGATGTCTCCACTCTCTAAACCTCTGCATGTGATTGCTCCACATCAATCTGAGGCCCCTCAACCTTAGGAGCTAAAAGATCCTCATCTACATGTAGCTCAAGCTCCCTCTCAAGGGATACTCACATGGCCTTCTCCTCATCGAACTTGATATCCCTACGAACCACTGTCATCTGACTGGTCAGCATGTACGCCCGATAGTTGTGGGGTGTATCCGTGTACCTCACAGGATCCCCAACTCTGTTGTTGTCTCAAGCTTCTTTTCTGCATCTTTGGTCACTTGGAAATAAATCGATGACCCAAAAATCCTGAAGTGACCAGCATCTGGCCTCTTATCGGAATAAGCCTCCTCTAGTGTCTTCATCTCAAGTATTCGATGTGGGCTACGATTTTGAACATAAACCATTGCATTGCATGCCTCAGCCCACAAGTGTAGTGGTAGGCCCTGATCATGCAACATCGCCCTTGTTTCCCCTACTATGCTCCTGTTCTTCCTCCCAACAAACCCATTCTGTTGAGGGTTATGGAGTGTCGTCAACTCTCGTTTAATCCCTTCCACTACATAGAAGTTCTTAAACTCATTGGAGATAAACTAACCAATGTTATCACTCCTTAGAGATTTAACCTTCTTACCAGACTTTTTCTCTACCAATGCTTTGAACTCACAAAACTTTTTGAAAGTTTGAACCTTTTTCTGCATAAAAAAAACCCAACATTTACGAGTATAATCATCAACAAATATAACATAATAGCTATGTTTGACCATGGATATTGTCGGGAATGGTCCACACACATATGAATGGACTCTCTCTAGAATAGACCCTGCTCGATTGTCTCTGTATCCAAAGGAAGACTTGGTGTATTTTACCAAAGTACAACCCTTGCATGTATCAACTTGCTCAAGCGTACCTTTGGGAAGACTGGTAGAGATTTGCTGCAATATCTTCAAAGCCCCATGATGCAAGTGGCCCAATCGCCTGTGCCACAACTCGTTGATGTCTCGACTCAACATATTTTCTGCTTTTGAACTAAAAGAAACACAATCCTCTACCTCTATCTTATAGAGTTTCTAAACTCTAATCCCTATCTTCTTGACTTGACCCGTGGCTATGTGTTGAAGGAACACCTTTCCTTTTGAAAAAACCACATCATAGCCTCTATCCTTAAGCATGGAAACAAATACCAAGTTCTTCTTCAGTTCGAGCACATGCATAACATTATTCAAGGTGAGTGGAGCTGCATGCTCCCTCTAAAAAGTAATAATGCCTACACTAGTAACACTATACTTACCATCATCACCCATCTCAATAAGCATATTGAGATCTTTTTCCTCTAGTTCATTGAATAACTTTTCGTCGCCAGTCATGTGGAAAGAAGCTCCACTGTCTAAGTACTAGACACTTCAAATTATTGAAGACACCATGCATGCAATGAGGGAAAATTCCAATTTGAATTGTGAGGCCAAGGCCTCACCCATTGCTCCTCCTGAGGACTTCTCCTTGGACTTCTTCAATGGACAATTTGTAGCAAAGTGACCCATCTTGGGAAAATGAAAGCATTTAACTTTCTTCATGTCCTTCTTCTTACCTCCATGGTAAGAATCTAATTTGGAATGGGAAAATTTACCTTTCCCCTTCCTCGCCTTAATCACTAAGGCAAAATTCTCTTCATCATGATTCTTTGATGAAGAGCCATCCCTGGTATTCCTCCTGATCTCATCCTGCATCAAATCCAACCATAGTCGTTCCCAATATGGAAGCTTCTCCTGACCATTGAGAGAGTCTTGACAACTATGCCAACTCTTTGGGAGTCCAAGAAGAGCAAGGCTCACCATATCCTCCTTGGAAACCATGATTCCAACACTTCCAAGTTCATCCCAACATTGAGTGAATTTTGTCAAGTACTTTGGAATCGTCTCGCCTTTCTCCATCTTGATTTTATGAAGTTTATCCTTCAGTGCTAACTTCCTTTGGTCACTACTATTCTAATACAAGTCTGTCAATGTTTTCCACATAGCATGTAGGGTTTCCTTTCCATGGAGGCTCAAGACAATAAGATGTCTAACTATCTCAAGGATTATCCACCTTGCCTTTACCACACTCTTCTTCCACTCGGCCAAGTTCTATGCATCAGTTGCTGTTGGCTTAGGAATTTCTTGTTCAACAAATTCCTTCAAGCCATTGTCCTCTAGTACAACCTCCATCTTGTCTCTCCAGGATATGAAATTTGAGCTTCCTTTCAAGGCATACTCAAGCCTCAACCCATGGAATGCCATCTGCCGATCCTAAAGTATGTATGCAAATTCGACTTTCACCTGTAACCTAGAAACTCAAAAATTCAAAATCTCCTCTAGAGAGTTGATTTTAAATCAGCGATATCTCCCTCATCTAAACTTTCATTTGGTCATTTTTTCTTGAATTTGAGTACCATTTCCCAAGGAATCTAGATATTCAATTTTTTTATTTTTTATTTTTTATTTTGAAAAATTTGCACATAAATTCTCATATTCTCTCTACAAACTTTCAGCCCAATAAACAATCTTGCTCTGATACCATGTATAAAATCCAATAGATTCACTAGCTAATGTAATCTACTAAAACAAGAGACAAGAATCTACTTCTACTTTTTACAACAAAAGCCCATCAACATCATGCAAACAATAATTGATAGAGGAAGAGAATCAAAGGCACATTACGCAATAAATATCCAGGGAAAGCCACAACTCAAAACCCCATTATTTGTTTTGTATTAATCCAGAAAATCAAGATGAAATTACAATTCTTGTTCTCTCAAGAACAATCCCAGCACTCAACAAATTCAATCTCCAACTCATAAGCAAGCTCAAGGCCAAAGCTTAGCCTCTTATCAAGCTCTCCAAGTTAATTCCTATGAAGGATAACTTATATTTAAAGGGAAATAAAGCCTCTAAAAATAATACAATCCCTCAAGGATCAGTTCCTGAATGCATGCACTATTAGTGCAACTCAGAAAGATCTAAAAAAAATAGTACATTATCCATGCACTCTAGTCTCAACTGGGTCTTTCTCAGAATCAAGATGCAGGAGTTTCTGATGTGTAAATATTTAGTTAACTAGAGTATCACTGGTGGAGTTCATTAGTGTCACCACTGACTGTTAACTCATTATTAGTTCTCTAAATCAGTTTGAGAACTAATTTAACTGAATTGATTCATGAAACCGAGTCTTCTATTTACAAATCAAAATTAACTCACACTGGACTCCTACAAACTAGGGAGAACATATACATGACTTCCAAAAGAATTCCAACTCGAATTGTTGGGTTGTGTTATATTCTTTCCAAGACTAACCTACGTAGTGAACCGGGGGGTTAGAGGGGGGGCGAAGCCCCCTGTTTGTTGTGCAATTGCGCAATAGGGGGGTCACAGGGGGGTGGCAGCCCCCCTTGTCCGGGGGATTTGAGGGGGGCGGGTAGCCCCCCTCTACGGGGTCTGAGGCAGTGCCACAGGAAAAAAAAATTGGACCCTATATTACGTTGGGCAAACCTATGGTTTTCGGTCCATGGTTTTGGACGCGATGGTTTTTCGGACCATGGTATTGGATACTTCGGCATGTATAAATATGTATTCTAACATTGAAAGGAACAAAAATGAAAAATCAAGCTGGTAGTCCCGGTTTTGGGATCCAGTGGGAAATCTCTGTGTATATGTGTTTTATGTGTTATGCTCTCGCATTTTTGTTTTTTCCTGTGATTAGAATTGTATGCGGTATTTCTGTACGCGTTAAAACCTACATTTTTCCTTGCCTCCCCGCTCATCTCCGCCACCTCCCCTCCTTCCCTCCCCCCCCCCCTGCCATCGGATTTGAACCATCCTGCTTTGCCCCACACATACAACCTTCGTTCCCGTTTCATCCCGAACACCAACTACCAAACCAATCTAGGTTTCACCTTCCCTGGGCTGATTACACAAGCGACCCAGGGCCATAAATCTAATCTCTCAAAAGCTATTGTGAAGGCCGAGGCATAAGTAGTCTCTAGTAAACAATCCACTATGGAAGGGGTTCTTAGAGCAATGAACAACCTTGGGAGGGTTCCACCATGAAATTCCTCTCCTTCAATTGCAGAGGCATGGGTAGCTCCTCCAAAAAACTAGCCCTATGGAGGTTATTTGATATTGAACCTGTGCATGTCATCATGCTGCAAGAAACCCTGGAAATCGCTGAGTCCATCACTCAAACCCTATCAACCGTTTTACCAGGTTGGTATTTCCTCTCTCTAGATGTTGTGGGTAGATCAAGGGGAATAGCCATTGGATATGATCCTCGCTCCATAAATGTATCAGCCTCTTGGGGAGGAGTGGGATTCATTGGATTGGACTTATTCTCGGCTAATCTAGGTTTTTCCATTAGAGTCATCAATGTATATGGTTCCTCTCAGCGGAGAGATGAATTTTTGCAGCACTTCCTAAATACTAAAATCACATCGGTGGATCAAGTGATTATAGGGGGTTATCTTAACTTCTCCCTAGGCTTTGGGAATCCTGGCGATCACAATCCCAAGTTGACCCTATGTCAGATTTCTTCAGGGACATTCTGGATCAACACAACCTCACTGATGTCCCCATGATCAAGCCCTTTCCCACCTAGATAAATTGAAGAGTTGGGGATGCAGCTCTGGCTATAAGGCTTGATCGTTTCCTGATTAAAGTTCCTTTGCTTTAGTAGCTAAATAGATACAGACAATGGGTTGGGTCTAAAGGGATATTAGACCACTCACCTATCTATTTAGAAATTCTAGGACCTGAAGCCAAGCCAAAGTCTCCTTTCAAATTTAATCATGTTCGGCTCCAAGATCCGGGATATACCAAGTTGGTCTCAGACTATTGGACATCCCATCCCATCTCCAGTCATAGATCTACGGCCGAAGGACTTTACCATAATATATCTCAGCTAAAACATTTATCCATCACTTTGGCAAAGGAGAAAAAATTAAAGGACGATCAGACCATATCAGCTATTGAGGCTGAGTTGAACGAGCTTTTGGATGACAGCAACAAAGGTTTTGCTTCTGAAAATGAGAAATCTCACCTTATTGAGCTCGAAAAATAGAGAGATAAGATCCTGAAAGAAAGAGAAGAAACATGGAGACTGAAGAGTAGAGTAATTTGGTTATAGGCTGGAGATGATAACACAAAGTTCTATCAAAATTTTGCAAAAGGAAGGAAGATAGCAAATACAATATGGAAAATGCCTCTCCCAGATGGAGGTGTGGCTGCCACTTTCAAAAAGATATCTCTTTTAGGCACTTCACACTTTCAGAATCTATTCAAATCTTCATGAGAAGCCAATCTTGTTGATATCATTCAAGTGGTAGGCTCTCTCCCTAGATTTGTAGGGGAGGAGGAAGTGCAAGATCTCAATTCACCTGTAACGCTTGCAGAAATTGACGGGACCTTAAAGTGGTTCAAAAAATACAAAAGCTCAAGACCAGATGGGTGGATTATTGAGTTCTACCTGGCTTTCGATGATATTTTGGCACATGACCCTCTCTAGGTTGTGGAGGAATGCCAGACTATAGGAAAATTGTACAATGCCTTCAATTCTACCTTCATCGCCCTCATCCCCAAATTTGATTCCCCCTCATCCTTCAATGACTTCTATCCCATATCACTTTGCAACTGCCTCTATAAAATTATTTCCAAGATCATTGCAAATCATATTAGACCTATCCTATCTCATCACATCTTACCTGAACAGTTTTCCTTCCTGGAAGACTGTCAAATCCATGAAGTTAGCACTACACAAGAAGCTATTCACTCAATTCGATCTAGGAGACTCAAAAGGATCATCCTTAAGATTGATCTGGAAAAAGATTTTGACCGAGTTAGTTGTCTTTACATTAAAATGCTTCTTATCCACCTCGGTTTCCCGCACCTATTCACCAGCTAGATCATGGCCTGCATCTCCATGCCAACCTTCAGTATCCTTATTAATGCCTCTGCCTCAACTTTTTTCCATGCTGAAAGAGGACTCAGGCAAGGATGCCCTCTTTCCCTACTCCTCTTTCTGATTATCATGGAAAGTCTCAGTCGGTTAATCTATCATGAAAAGAAAAGTGGCAGATTATTTGGGCTGAAGATCAATGAAAGGTGCTACCTCACTCATCTCCTTTTCGTGGATAATGTTCTGATATTTCTGGATGGCAGCATTCATGACTCAATAGCTTTCGATAAGATCGTTTCCATCTTCTCTAGGAGCACTGGTATGCTAGCAAATCATGTGAAATCCATAATCACTCTGGATCACACTTCCACACTGGAATCCACCTTCATATCACAACATTTCCCTTATAGCACCTATCCTCTTGAACAGGGCTTCAAATACATAGATTTCTGGATCAAGCCCCTGAGCCAAAATATTGCAGATTGGAACTGGCTGGTCATCAAGTTAGAGAAAAGAATTACAAACTGGTGCAACCACTTCTTATCCAGAGCTGGAAGACTTGTGCCTATCAAATTAGTGTTGGAAGTGACTTCGGTATTCTAGATGGCATTGGCATGGATCCCCAGATGTATATTGGCTCGTCTCAAATAGATTCTTTGTAGATATCTATGGAATGGCTATCAGGACAAAAGAGTATTTGCATGGGTAAGTTGGAACAAGATTGCTTTGCCCAAAAAATGGGGAGGATGGGGGCTCAAAGATCTAATCCTATTTGCACAAGCTTTGGTTGCAAAAATGGGCTGGACCCTCCTAACCAAACAAAATCTATGGACTTCCATCTCTTATCACAAATATATTTGGCCACACCTAATTATGGACTAGATAAGGATGTCGCAATGGAAAAGGCCAGGTATATCCTTAGTTTGGAAAGCACTTCTTCACTCTCTCCCTCTCATTTGCAATCACCTGGCATGGAAGATATATGCAGGCACAAGAGTGTGCATTGGCTAGGATCCCTAGACTGGGGGGGAGGCAGATGCCAACTCCCAAGAGAGCTCATCCTACACTTAAATCAACAAGATATCAAGGTAATTGCTCAAATCGCAAATCGGGAAAATACTTTTATTTTCGCTCAAGCATGGAAATCTGCATCTCAGCTAAAACTTCCTCATCAATGGCACCTTTCCTGGAACAATTATACTTCCACATTGATTGAATCACACATCCATATTAAGGTGGGCTGGATGAACTCATGTGGTGCATGGTAGAATCCAAAATATACTCACCAAAGGAAGGTTATTTGTGTCTGCTACAAGACAAAAAACCTGATCGCATGCAAATCTAATGGCAGAGCATATGGAAACTGAAAACTCCTCCCCGAACTAGACTTTTCTTCTGGTGCATTCTTTGTAACAAAGTACCCATCGGGGAATCTCTCACACACAAATCCATTTATGGACCTCATTGGTGCATTCTATGTAAACAAAACTCAGAATCGACTAAGCACTTGTTCCTAAATTGCGATACAGCTAAACATATATGGAGAACTGTAGCTACTGAGATTTGTTTCACTGGCGAATGGAAAGGAGATAGTATATTAGCAGTGTGGGAAACCTGGAACAACTCGCACACATGAACAAATATTCCATGTCTACCCCTGATTATCTGCTGAGTTATTTGGCTAGTAAGAAATAAAATGACATTTGAGGATAGCGTGACCAGGTGGCAAAGCATTACAACAAAAATTGTATCCTCTTACCTTGAACTACTAGAATACACTTTGCCACGACCGTGCAAATCTATTGCTCCTGATTTGATAGACCACTCCACTCCATGGTCTTCCTTTGATGGAGCAACCCAAAACCATGGGTGTGGAGTAGGTTTCCTTCTTTACCTCACTGATCACCATTTCTTCAAAGTCAAGCTAGGCTTGGGTGAAGGAACGAATAATTTTGTTGAACTGATCACTCTTCGTCATCTATTACATTTTCCTCTCAGCCATGAATGCAGAGATATTCATATTTTTGGAGACTCCAAAACTATTATAAATTGGTTCAAAAATATCACAAGATGCCAAGCACACACACTTATAAACATTTTGGATGAAGTGAAGCATTTCAAATCTCATTATAACTCCATTATTTGTCATCATATTTACAGGGAACATAACAACAGTGATGACAACCTTTCCAAGGAGGCCACGCACCTGCCAAGAGGACAGTGGATAATTCATGAACATAGGGGTAATACATAGTACCAATACTATCATAGACCATACATAGATCAGACATATCATTGGGTGGATGGCACCTAATTTTTTTAATGACTTTTGGCTACATATGATGATGTATATATCTTAGTTTTATTTATGCACATCACCCTACGAGGTGTATATATTATAGAACTCTATCCAGTTTCACCCTACGTGGTGAATTTTGTTTTTTGTTACAGCCATTCACAGGAATGGGATTGTGGATATTCTGGACATACTCCAAAACGACAAGTAATGCATATGCTGTCAAGCATATACTATATGCAATTTTTTAATATTAATGAAAGATTACGATTTTTCCTTGGGAAAAAAGAGTGCACTAGTATTCCCTCAGAGTGGTGAGGAATCACGCGGTGCAGTGCTATCGCTGGTAAGGCGGTACAAGACCTACAGGATGGTGGGATGGAACTAATGGCTCAGGAGCCTCCAGATGATAGTGATTAGGCACAGGGACATGTGGGGTTCCCATTTTTGTTTGGTGATAACATGCAAATGAGGATGTCAGATGTGTTTAAAGTAGTGGACTCAAAATATTATATTATGATACATGTTTATGGTTATGCATCTTTTGTGATGATTTTGGTTTGCCAATTTTTTATGCTATAGATGTCTTCTTTCATATGCATATGCTAAATTCCAATCTAGAATATTATTTGCAATGGTATCTAGATAGTGATTTTGGGCTCTAGGAATGTGACTAAATGTAATGAATTCAAATTAACATGCCAAAAGTTTAACTCATATATATTTTCTAAATAGGATAGGATTATGCACATGATAAACATTGTTCAATTGCATGACAAGTAGCAAGGAATCAAGACAAACCTGAAGGTGAAGAATGTGAAGATAAAGGGAATCGACTAATAAACCTATCACATCATCATATTCGACATGGTTATTGGTGGCAGATCCAATGCATACGTCATTGGTGTGGACTAACGAATGCAATGGGGTGAAAATGGCCCAAGTTTCTGTGGCTAGATTCCTGGTGAAGAGACTCTCACCATCAGCATAACCCACCATGAGGGATCCATCTGAAAGACATAAAAAGATAATGTATAAGATAGTGGAGGATGCAAGCTACCTAAATGCAAGAAAAAAAGTTACACGCATTTCAATGGGAAATGTTATGGGTAAAATTTATTTAGGTATAGTGCATTGTGAGGGTTGGGAAGAAGTTCTCCTTCTAGACCCTTAAAAAGGTATCCCCCTTTACTCAAACAGTTATAGATGATGTATGGTCCTAGCCATAATGGTTCAAACGTTTTGTGCCCCAGGACATCATAAGCTTGGTCATAAACAAGAACAAAATCACAATCATGGAAGGTACGAGGGCGGACTTTTCAGTCATACTGAGCTTTGGTGTTCTTTTTGGCCACTTCAATGGTTTGCAATGCAACACGACAATCTTCATTTGCGCGCTCAAGCATGATAAGTCATTGTTCTAAATGTTGGGTGTCTGGGAGGGGATTTCACACTCAATTGGTAATACTTCCTCCTCTCTAAAAATAAGGTGGAAAGGAGTGAACCTAGTGGTGGTTTTGACAGAAGTTCTATAGGTCCATAAAGCAGGGAAGAACATTAGATGTCAGTGGGTCTTGTATTTATTCACCATTTACTGAAGCATAGTATTAAGGATTTTGTTGACAACTTCAACGTAACCATTGCCTTATGGGTAATAAGACAGTGAATATTTATGTTTGAAGCCCAACGGAGAGGATACCTCACAACATATCTCATCTTCAAAGTGTTGGCCAAACTTAGAGACCAATTGTTTCAGAACCCCAAATCGAGTGATAACATGGTTAAAGAAAATGAGGGTTGCAATAGCCATAATGTTATTGAACATTGGCATGTGTTACACAAAAATATCGTCACCATGATTATTTGCAGTCAGTATGGGTCTATCATCACTTATACTAGCCTCCTAAGCAAGTCTCAGACCTTAGCTCTTCATGTCAAGCTTTGCAAAAGAGAGAAAGACCTTGAAAATCAATATTACTCTGGTTCCGCACTTTCTCCTACTTTTACCTGCGGACCCGCACCCTTTCTTCATATTACCTGCATACCTGCACGCTCTGTCTGTAAAGGGGTGGGTGCGTACCCCTGTAAAAGTCGAAAAGGCGCAAGTTTATCCTAAAAAAATCACTTTTGGGTTAATTCTATATGTTTCTAGAAGGATTTTGACGTGGATTGTTCGCTCCAAGGTGGTTCATGCATCCCAAAAGAGAAGGAGCTAATCCCTTGATAGGGGGAGCTATCCCTTTGAAGGAGGGTTTTATCCCTTTGAAGGAGGACCTAGTAAATTCCCTCCATTGCACTATAAATTAAGGCATTGGGTCAGTTGCTAGAGAGGTTAGAAGCTGAACATTTTGAGGGTAAATGCTGATGAAATTGGGACTTCCTAGTTAAACTTGAGAGGAGAGATCACATACCTTTTAGTTTCATTTGGAAGTGAGTGAAACTTGTCAAAGTAGAGGAGACTTCTTGTTAGACCCTGGGAGGAGCTTGTACAACATCAAGGCACAGGTTGTAAAGTTCTTCTTCATTTGAATTAATACAATCAGATTCATTTTTCTCAACAAATTGTCTTATGTGGTTTGTTTCATAATCTCCTTGATCATTATGATGAATATGTTTTATGATATTGGCTTTTCAGGTGCTATTTAATTTGGTTTTCTTGTTTGTGTTTGCAAAATTACACTTCAAGGAAGCTCATTTGGAGCGATGGAGCGAGACTTCCACAAACTTGCATTGGACCCAAGGTAGGCCTAAAACACTTGTTTGCCTTTGTTTTAATTGCATATTTAGAGAAAGATAGTTTTTGATTGGCTTGCTTGTCACTAGATATCAGTAGATACCAGGAAGGTCGATCTTGTCTCCAACCTCGACTCATTCCACGTGACAAAATGGCGACTCCACTGGGGACTTGATTGTTTTCCTTGTTTTCACTTTGACCTGAGAAACTTGCCTTTTTGTTTCTGTTTTTGACTTGTTGTGGGTGGAATTGGGTGGATTTAGTGGATCTAGGTTTGTTTTGGCTTTTCATAACTTTAGGAGAAGTCTGCACTCTGTGCTTGTATCACAGTGTGTACCTCTACGCATGTTTACTTTGCACACAGAGCGTGCACGCACCTATGCAAACTCTGAGCTTGCGGACCCTGCTAAATTTTTGAAAAGCTTGATTTTTCCTCTTTTAATTAGTTTTATTTTGGTTTAGGTGTTTTTATCCTCTGCCCAGACCTGCTTGTGACTTGTTAAAAGCTTTCCTTGGTCTAATTTCATTGGTGTTAGGGTTTTAGGTGAAATTCCTAGAAGTTTTGGTTGTCGGTTTTGATTTTCATTTTGGTCGTTTAGTAGCTTAGAGCTTAGAAGCATAGAAGCCTCAGATCACCCTGGTTTTTATTGCCTTCTTGTGAGTCTGACAATTCGTAAAATCAACCCTTGTTGAGGAATCCATCTTGAGTTTTCTCTTTCCAAAATTTCGAAAATCTTGTGTTAAAAGTTTGGATTTCACTTTTACAAAAAAGAACAAAAGATCGCTTGTTTTTGACTGATTTGTGATTCTAGACAAGTTATTCCTTGGTTTGCTTATCGCCAAGTAAAACATCCTTGAAAAGACAAAAAAAATTTGTAAGCTTTTACTTCAAGTAGTTTTTATAGTTTGTAGATCTTAAGATTTGCTTTGTTAATAGTTTTCTCAAAATTTGCTTTAGTCATAGTTTTGAGTGTTTTATAAAAATACAAAAAACTCTTTTGAAAAAAGTTTGTTTTGGTAGAATTTGAGCATTTGAATGAAAAAGGAAATTCTTGTGCAAATAACTAGTTGACTCGTTTTGAGTGCATTGGAACAAAAACTCTACTTTAAATTTGTCCGTTAAGAAAGATTTGTGTTTACACGCATTTGCATTCTCAAACTCTTTCCTAGCTAGAAATTCATTGAAGAGAAAAGATTGTTTGATCATCTTACGTGCATCTTTTTAGTGATTTCAAGTCGAATCTTCACACCACGAGTTTCATCTCCACACCTCTTGACTTAATCAAAAACCAATAAAAGTAACACTTAAAGTAAAATTAATCTAGAAATCTTTTTATTTCTAGGGATCTATTACACCAACATAGCTTAGGCTAGTGTCTTGGTGTAGGGAGTACTTAACTCTCCAAGATAGTAAAACAAACAAGTAGTTGTATCTTGCAATAGGAGGGAAATCCAATTGTTGCATCTATGCTCTGGGAAAGCTCCTCTTAAAGGAGAAGCACAAGATCGTGTCTGAACTAGTGTGGGAATCAATCCTTCCTCATTGGGAATGATGCCAGATATTCACATATTACAAACGATAAACCTCAGATTAACCATTATCGAGGAGCCTGCAGTCACTTGTTAGTAAACCTTGGTTTATGTCAAGGAGCCTTAAAGGGGATTGAGCTTGTTACTCTACCCTTGCGTGCGTATCGGATCGTAGACTATTCCCCCAGGTATATTTGTTTCTGTTGGTAGCCATAGTGACCATATTCTATAGGATTCTTCCTAAGGTGACGGTGGCGAGAAGATCCCACTGTACCTGGAGCAGACATCAGCTAGGCTCACTTGGATTTTCTAGGGGGTTCTCTTCACTCGAGACGGTTAAGTGGAGAAACTTGTGCCAGTCTATTCATTAAGCAGGTTGCCGAGGTAACTGTTCCAACTGCTATTTCTGTATTGAACTCTGCGACGTTGGATTTCATCACCAATTAGTGTTTTCGGTACGGAAAGTTATTGTTTGTGTGTGATTGATCTCCTAGATTCTTTAGGCATGTGATTCAATTTGTTTGGTTCTTTAGAGGCTTTAGGTGGTTTTTATTGAGATTTTACTTTGTTTGCGTGTGAAGTAGTTAAAAGTCTTTAATTGTGGCTGAATTACCAAGGCATTCCCGTAGACTTCGGGGCTATTCCCCTAAGTTTGTAAACGTGGCTGAGTTACTGAGGAAGTCCCGTAGACTTCGGAGCCAACCTCCTGAGGATGTACCAAGCGAGCTTGAAGGCTTGAAAGTCCTCGTAACTCCTAGTGATGGTAGAAGTGGGTCACCTGAAGAAGACGAATCTTCTTTGATACTACATTCTGATTCTCAACCGTTAGTAATTTCAAAAGTTACTGGTAGTATTGCATCTACTAGTGATATAGGTGAAGAACCTGAAGTATCTGAACCTGAATCTGAAATTGCTGCTACTCCCATATCAGAGTTTGTTTCTCCAACTTCTAGTGTTCCTAGTTCACCTAGGGTAGAAACTGTAATTACCCAAGATCTTCCTTCTAGACTTATAGCTATTGAAGAGCTTGCTATTTCGGACATCGAAGAAAGCTTTCCTTTTCCAGAAGATCGACCTATCTTAGACCTTAGGGAGCATGAATCAATCTTTTACAGTCCACCTAGGAGCAGTGCTTGGTACCGTTCACTGACTAATCTTTTGGAAAATCCGGGACTAAGTTTTTCACCACCTCGTATTTTTTATCACCCAACACCTAGAGATTACTATCCTTTATTGAATATGTCTAACCCATCATCCATGTTTTCTCAATCTCCGAAAGCCTATTTGTACGGCGGTCCTTCTGTTCCCGCTGGGTATCAGTCCATCTTTGGTATTTTTTCGGGAGCATCTCCTCAACCTATCGAACAGAAGTTGTTAACTAGAAGTAGTGGTACTAAACCGTTGAGTGTAGAAGATATTCTAATGATGTCAGGTTCTCAACCTTAAGGTGGCCAGTTACCGCCTGGGGGGCAACCTCAAGGTACTCAATATGTGCCTGGGGGGCAACCTCAGGGTACCCATTATATGCCTGGGGGGCAACCTCAAGGTACTCAGTTTGCGCCTGGAGGAAAACCTCAAGGACAGTACATACCTACGAGACAGTACGTTCCTCAAGGTCAATCCCAGACTCAGTATGTACCTCAAGGCCAACCTCAGTATCAATATGTACCTCAGGGTCAACCTCAGTATCAATATGCACCTCAAAATCAACCTCAATATCAATATGTACCTCAAGGTCAACCCTAGTACCAGTACGTGCCTCAGGGTTATCAACCCCAAGGTCAGTACCCAGCTCAAGGTTACCAACCACCTTCGGGTCAATCATATTATCAACCCTACCCTCAACCCGGTTATGGTCCTCAATATCCTCAACCTGTTATGGGTCCATACCCTGGAACGAATTTAGTGTGGGATCCATCTCAATCCCAATAGGTCTTGCAACCAAATACGCAGTTGTCATCTCAAACTGGACAACCCTTGGTTTCTGGTTCATCCCAGCAACCCGTCCAGTCTACCGTTCAAACTTCTGCACCTTTTGTAGTTTCTCAGTCTGGGCCTAGTACACCTCGTACTCTACCTCAAATGTCTGCTGCCACTGTTGCAACATCTGTTCCATCTACCCCACCTTATTCTGGAGTATCGACAGCTCCGGTTTCTACTGTCCTTGTATCTACTCCTCAGACATCTTTACCTCATTCTGGACCCACGGTCCACACCTCGGTTCAGATGCCTGTAGGAAGTACGGTTGTCACCACTCAACCTCAATATAATCAACAACCGTACCAAGGACAGTACCAAGGTCCTGCTCCGCAGCAACCAACCTATCAGTATCAACTTTACCCTGGGTATACATATCAACAACCTCAGCAACCCCAGTGTGGTCCTGTTAATCCTAGTTTTCCAGGAGGACAAAATATCCCAAATGCGATTCCAATTCCTAGTTACCCTGGATATCCTCCTCCTGGGGCTGGTCTACAGACCCAAAGTTTTAGGGACCCTAATTGTCAGTTACCGTTTATCGCAACTTTGGACTTGCCTGACTTGACGCGCCTTATGAACGATCCAATTAATTATCTTCAGTATTGGCCGCCAATGCCGCATAAGTTGCCCAGTGATATTCCTAAGTTAGAAGGTAAGCCAAGAGAGGACCCGTCGAACCATGTGATGACTTATCACCTCTGGTGTGCGTCTAATTCCATTTCAGATGATTCAATTCCTTTACGACTTTTCCAGCGCACTCTAATTGGTCTTGTGGCCAAATGGTACATTGAATTACCGCGAGCCACTTTTTATAACTTTAGTCAGTTAGCTACCT
>APFE030216484.1:28809-40208 GCA_000404065.3 Pinus taeda
CGCCATTAGAAATCCAGATTTATTAAGATTATTTTTTAGAGTGCGTCTCTTGGAACGTGAATTTGACTATATTGAATACCGGCATATTCCAAGATCTTTAAATACATTAGCAGATGCAATTGCTTCTCAAATGTTAAGTAGACATGTGCAATAATCATACAAGTAAATTTAAAAACATTACATAACATGTTTAACAAGACAAGCTAGTAATAACGATATCATATATATAGGAGTGTGTCAAAAAATACATCGTCCTCGATCATAGGTTGAAAAACACCTTATGATCGGCAAAAATGATAAGTACAAAAAAACAAAAATGTCATATGTGACTACAATAAGCGATCATCTCATCACTGGTGATGATCTTGATACGAAACCACTGCACGGGCCACCTTACAAAGGAACCTCCTAAAGGGTCCTGGGACTCCAATCATGTAGCGCTGAAGTCGACGAGGGATGTCATCTATACTGGTCTCAGGCATGTCCCTGTCAGGCACTCTAAATGGCTCTCCAGCTCGGCTAAGGTCTCTGCTGATTCATCCTGTGAGGCTGGAGCCGGTGCAACTGGTTGTTTCCTCTCGTAAGGCCGGAGAGCGGCTGGTCACCGTGGGCCCACATCTGCATTTGAAACTTTTTACTATCAATTTTGGGACGATATAAAAACAACAAAAAAATTAAATTAGGAAAAATGTTGAAAATGATTTTACCTGCATCATCCCATTGCTCTCTTGGTGGAAGAGCCATGTCTGGGTCTCCACGAAAATCAACCCCAGCTTAAGGAAAGTCCTGAATAGCAAAAACCTAGTTTTTCAACCATTGGAAATACTCAGGTTTGAACCGAATGACCTCGGTCCCCTCATCAGGATGATAGGCCATAACTGCAACCCATCGCATCAGTTTGGGCTCTCGAGGAAGCCCAACTCCAACAGTAAGCTGTTGTGGGATCAGCATCGGAACCCTCTCCGGGCCAAAACTCACAACTATAGCCCCATAACCAAAGGTCTTTAGCTGTTCTTTTTTGGCCCTGGTTAGTTGGCCCTTCACATTGGCCAACATAGCATCGCACCAATTGAAAATGGTACCTCAAAAGCAATCAACTGCCATCCGCATCTGGGATCCGATGGCAATGTGTAGCGCTGCACTGTCGCAGAGTCTGGTAACTGTGAATGCTATAACCATGAGTTCAGGAAGGGATATGGTTTTGATATCTATCCCTTTGTCCTGGTTCTGGACATTGCAAAACTCTAGGCAGAGGCTCTCGACAGATTGGCAACCTGCCCTGGGCCCAAATAGAGTCAAGTGCTCACCCCTCCTAGGCAAACCAGTCAAGAAGTATATGTTAGCTGGCTCGATTTCGAGCTGGTGTCCACCAATAAAGAAACAATGGTCCTGTATACTCCATCTATCAACCAGCCACTGCAAAACGTCCACCTGGGCCCTCATGCCAGGTATGGCCTAGAATTGTACAAGCCACATGCCTTCAATGCATCGATCAAAGGTTGATGATTCATTGCGGTGAGGTCCACATCCTCGTGCTCCCATTCTCGCCAATTAAGCATGATGGATATCCTACAATCAATTAAAAAGGTGAATTAGAATATGCAAAATTGATTTCATTGGGTATTTTTTGAGTTAGTTAGGTTTTTGTAAACCTATGTGCAGGGTACGCACCCCCTTGTTAGGGACGGTGCATGGGGTCCGCACCTTGCCTTCACGGCAGGTGTGTACCCCCGACTTTTTACCCATTGCAAAAAAGTCAGGGTACACAGGTCCCCTGTGGTGAACCTGCGGGCCCCCGCGCGCAAGTTTCTAAACCTAAAAACAAAATATAACCCTAAAAACAATTTCAAACAGACAAAAATGAAGAGTAGGATGATGTGGATTACCTGGAGGAGATGGCGTTTGATTCTAACGGACGGATTTCCCACAATCTTCATGGGAAGTTTCTGGTCAAAAGCCCTTTTTTCTCAACCAAATCTCAAATGGTAAAAATGAATGGTAAAATGTCCTTTTTATAAGTTTTTTGGGTAAATAAATTCTAAATTTGTTTATGTTTCACTTTAAAAAGGTGTTTTTTGCAGCATTTTAACCTATTATTAAATAGGTATGAGTAATGTTTGAGTTTTTGTTTAGGATAACAGATTTTCAAGCGAAATCAATCATTTTCAACAAAAAACCATTAGAGTCATCTTTAAGCTCTTTTCTGACTCCTAAAACATGAAAATATTGCCGAGTTTTTCTTTTTAAGCTCGTTATAACAGAACTAAAAAGATGGTCCTCTTACATCCCTTTTCTGACCGTAAAAACACGAAAAGGTTGCCGGGTTTTTATTGTTTCAAATTTGATATTGGTCATAAAACGACATGTCGTTGATCACTTTTTTACTTTTTCGGATCAGAGGCACTAATTACGAAAAGTAATCCTTGGTCGTAAAAGATCAAGCGGTTCTCTCAAGTATTATTTTATACTTTTTCGGGCTTGGGAGACACAAATTTATGAAAAATTCAACCCTGGAGTTCTCCTTAAGTTTTTTCAGACTCTCTAAAAATGAAAAACGCTGAGTTTTCTCCTATACTGGACTCGTTAAATTTCGACAGTAAAGGACCTGTTCAATTACAAACAGGAATGGACCACTCCTTCTCAGGGTTCGAATTTAAACTAAGTTGGACTCATCCGAAGGGTGAGCTTATAATCAAGCATATGTTATCCTCCTCAAGCTTGTAAAAAAATAAAGTGGTACTTGCCAGAAATGGTGGGGGAAAAGAAAGAAAAATGAGCCTGCTTGTCATACTTTGTAACCACTCTTGAACACGACACTTTCATTCACCTAGGTTGGGAAATCCTTTGCCTAATAGTTGATCAAACCAAATTGAAAGTCTTCAGCCAGTTTCTAGGTATTAACTTTGGGTCAATTGCCACCAAACCATCTGTTGTGTCATTATGTGTTCAAGAGGTCAGTGCGAATAAGCCATTCATCTGCAAAAATATCTGTCATTCCATCTTGACCATCCCTGAGTCAGTCCTTGCAACTAAATTTCTTCAAACTTGATCTATGATTTCGTGTTGTGGGCTTGCCTATGACGGATCACTTTCTATCGACTTCAGCTCTTTATCTAGAAAGATGATTAGAGATCGCCAGTACCTTGGGATCTGCATGCCTCAATGGCAGGTTTCTCGTCTTCAAAGACAGGTTGCATCATTGACCTTCGATTGAAGAATTCCATGACATGTTCGACATCGACACATCTAATCACATCTCATGGATTGTACTGAGTACTTTGAGAGCCATTGTCATTATTGGTGGTTTCTCTCACACTTGTTAACAATTTACATCATCGACTGGTAATCAAGTGGTTTCTACCATGTTCGACTTCGACACATTTATTCACATGGATAGAATCATACTATTTTGAGGAGTAGAAATGAAGACCCTGGATCTAGTTTCCACCATCCAAGCTGCGAGGAATTTTATATTCATTATGTTGTAGACTATTCATAAACAGATGGTTGTGTCCATACTGTGTCTACATGTGTCTATACTTGTGATGTGTTACAAGATCATTCCTATATCAGAACAGCAGATAGTTTTCTAGTCAGTTTTTGGTTTCCTAGTCGGTTTTGATCTGAGTATGGGAATGCCTACCTTAGCGATGATATGATCTCATATATATATATTACACTTGAATGTTTTTTACAGGTTCCAACTAGGCTCTCCGCAAGATAATCCTCGAAATGATAAAGTACTTCACTCTTCTTAAATGATAAATGAAATCCTCATCTACTACAGACTTCGCACTTTAGGGGGAAATCTGCTACACAAAAATATCATCACCATGATTATTTGCAGTCAGTATGGCTCTATCATCACCTATACTAGCCTCCTAAGCAAGTCTCAGACCTTAGCGCTTCATGTCAAGCTTTGCAAAAGAGAGAAAGACTTTGAAATTCAATATTACTCTGGTTCCGCACTTTCTCCTACTTTTACCTGCGGACCCGCACCCTTTGTTCATATTACCTGCGTACCTGCACGCTCTGTCTGTAAAGGGGTGGGTGCGTACCCCTGTAAAAGTCAAAAAGGTGCAAGTTTATCCTAAAAAACTCACTTTTGGGTTAATTCTAGATGTTTCTATAAGGATTTTGATGTGGATTGTTCGCTCTAAGGTGGTTCATGCATCCCAAAAGAGAAGGAGCTAATCCCTTGATAGGGGGAGCTATCCCTTTGAAGGAGGGCTTTATCCCTTTGAAGGAGGACCTAGTAACTTCCCTCCATTGCATTATAACTTAAGGCATTGGGTCAGTTGCTAGAGAGGTTAGAAGCTAAACATTTTGAGGGTAAATGTTGATGGAATTAGGACTTCCTAGTTAAACTTGAGAGGAGAGATCACATACCTTTTGGTTTCATTGGGAAGTGAGTGAACTTGTCAAAGTAGAGGAGACTTCTTGTCGAACCCTGGGAGAGCTTGTACAACATCAAGGCACAGGTTGTAAAGTTCTTCTTCATTTGAATTAATACAATCAGATTCATTTTTCTCAACAAATTGTCTTATGTGATTTGTTTCATAATCTCCTTGATCATTATGATGAATATGTTTTATGATATTGGCTTTTCAAGTGCTATTTAATTCGGTTTGCTTGTTTGTGTTTGCAGAATTACACTTCAAGGAAGCTCATTTGGAGCGAGGGTGTGAGATTTCCACAAACTTGCATTAGACCAAAGGTAGGCCTAAAACACTTGTTTGCCTTTGTTTTAATTGCATATTTAGAGAAATATAGTTTTTGATTGGCTTGCTTGTCACTAGATATCAGTAGATACTAGGAAGGTCGATCTTGTCTGCAACCTCGACTCATTCTGCGTGACAACATGGCTTCAACCCATTTCGTGAAGTAGTCGATGGCCACGATAATATACTTATGGTTGTTAGCAGATGGGGGTTGACACAACATAAATTCAATAGCCCATTTACAGAAAGGCCCAGCTACAATGATAGGATGGAGGGGAGCAGGTGGAGCTACAATTGGGATAATGTTTTACTGCCTCAATACAATCTCCAAAGGGAGAAGGCCAAAATTAATCGACATGAATTATTTTGGGCAATAGATATTCCAAAGAGGCGACCACCACAAGTGCCACCATGGCAGGCATTGAGCACTTTCTCATCTTCAACATGGGTGAGACAACGATGAAGGACAGTGTCGACACTGCAATGATAAAGATTGTCACTGATGAGGATGGAGCAAGGGGCTTGATTTTGAATACATCGTTGATAATCATGAGTGAGGTTGGGGGGAATTTTGAGGTTCACACGTAGGTAATAATGTCTCCATACCAAGGATCATCCTTAGTAATGGTGAACGAGTGTTAATCTGGAAGATCATCATTTACCAGTGGATCAATTGTACCAGTGGAAAAATTAGAAATGTGTTCAACAAGGGCTAAACATTTCTTACACTTAGATGTGACAAATTCGAGAACGAATTCTTGAAGGATAATGATCCAACAGGCGTATTTCCCATTAATGATTCGTCGACTCAATAGGAAATCCATGGGGTTGTAATTAGTCACAACTTTGGTGGTACATGTAAGGATATAATGAAAAAGATTTTGAATAGAGAACACAATAGCTAGTGCCAAATTTTATTCATGTGAATAGGAAGCAGGGGGACCATTAAGATTCTTACTAACATATTTTATGACATGCTCATTTCCGGTAGAATATTATTGTATTAGGACCCCAATGACCGAATAGGTGGAAACAAAGATATACAAGATGAAATCCCTCTCAACGTTAGGTGGACTAATCAAGGGAGAATACATGAGAGAACGTTTGAGGGCATCAAAATACTGTTGATCTTGGTCATCCCAAAAAAATGGAATTTTAAATCAAAGGAGTCCAAGCAACCCATGCACCTTGGTGGCATAGTCAGGGACAAACTAATGAACAAAATTAGCTTTGCCTTGGAGGCTTTGTAATTGGTGAAGCGTACGAGGAGGAGGAAGTCTAAGAATGGCTTGAAATTTGAGAGGGTCAAGAGTGATACCGTCTTTGGACACAATGAAGCCCAAAAGTAGCCGACAGGAATGCAAAAGACACACTTAAGGGGGTTGAGACAAATGCTATACTTGCGACATCGAAGAAAGACATTACACAAATCATGAAGGTGTTGCAGCCAAAGTTTGGAACAAGTAGTGAGATTATCTTGATATGCAAGGATAATATGAGCCAGGTCATGAAAGCAGTAGGACATGGAACACTGAAAAATGGTCCCATCATTCTTTAAACCGAAAGGCATGACCTTATAATTGAAATTTCTCCATGGATTAATAAAGGTGGTTTTAAGCTGATCAGAATAACATATACATGTCTAGTTATATTTGGAGAATCAATCCATAAAGGAGAGAACATCATGCCCCACACGCTCATCAATGACATGGTCTATGAAGGGTGTGGGAAATTTGTCTTTGAAAAGCTTTGTTTAGATCGCGAAATTCCATGCAAACATGAATGGTGCCTTGTTTCTTAAGAACGAGAATAGGATTGGACACCCATGTGGTGTATTCAATGGGATAGATGAAACCAACCTACTTGAGCTTATTGATTTCAATTTTTATAGTGTCACATTTGGAATGATGGATAGGCCTTTTCTTTTGGCGGATAGGGATGGCATCAGGCTAAGTGTCGATGTGATGTTTGACAATGACGGGATCAATTCCAGGAATTTCAAAGTAAGACCAGGTGAAAATATCACGAAATTCTTTGAATAACTTGGTGTAAGCATCAATTTCTTCCGGCATTCATTGTGCCCCCAATATGATATTTTCTTTGGTCCCTGGTTTATTCGAAATGGTGATTGTGATGGTAGGGGCAATGTTAGCCATATTTCCTTCTTTAAAAGCATCTGGTGCAGGAATGGGATTTTTAAACCAATCAAATTGACCGTGAATGAATTCTTTTGACTTGACAATATATTTGTCATGGGTTTGTTGCAGAAGGAAGTGTGCATGATGGTGTCTATCATCCTAAGGATAATAATGGGAGGTCATTGCTTCCATGATGTCTTCATCAAAATGGACGATGGGGGGACTGGAGGAAGAGATACCACATGATGAGGAAAATCTACCTAAGGCATATTCATGAGAAACAACGTTCACATACGCATCATCAAGGTTGGGAGACATATGACTAGTAGATGAAATATCAACCGATGTTAAGATCGAAGTGTTCGTCAAAGAAGGTTCAACAAAATCACAGTAGGAGACATCAAGGGAGTTCCAATGCATCTATATCATGGATGAAGACAAGTAGAGAATGGTAGAGGTACTATCCGTCATCTTGACATCAGGGGGATGGATCATAATGGATGGATGGGAGACCTCTCGTTCCAGTGTCAGAGTGGCAATAGAATCCACAGGTACAGGATAGGTGGAATCACTATGAGTGGCCTCTAATTTGTGAAGCATTTGGAGTGTATCACGAAAATCATCGAGATTGGGACAACTATGAGAATAATGGCCATAATTATCAAATTAAGCACAGGGGTGATTCGTGCGTAATGATATGTTCTTCTTAGCTGACTCAGGCAACATGACATGAACCTTAGGAATGTTAGAATCAGGGAAGGTAGTAGAGACCACATTCTTGATATGAGGGAGTTTAAGACAATTATTGGTAGCATGACCAACAACATCACACAAAGAACATGGAGGAATAGGCTTTAGCGGTTTAGAAGGAGCTAGATTTGTTAGGGGTACCTTGTATTTGGTTCCCTTTTTCTATGCTTTTCCCCTCTTTCCAAATGCTTTCACAATAGGAGTAGGTTCTTACTGAGATTGTTGTGGAACTGAAGAAAAGGAACGAGTAGGAATAAGTTGGATCGGGGTCAAAGTAGCGTAAGGTTTGAGTTGATTGGGAGGAGTGTTTACGGGAGGATCAATGTACCAAACTGGGATCCCCAAGGTAATGTTAGGTAAACTCAATGTAGCCATGACAGGTGTAGAATAAACTCTAGGGGGCAATAAGAACAGTATATGACCAGAAGGGTAATGGCTTGGGAGAACTGCTCCAAGATGGTTAAGGCCTGGGAGAATGGTTCCTGGTGGAAATGGATTAGGAGAGATAATAGTATAAGAAAATGTTTCTTGAGGAGTAGTAGCAGAATGTTGGGTTTAGTTGGGGGAAATAAGTTGTGGAGGTGCTAGCTGGTGGGAACGCATACCAGACTATTTATGGGAAGCTCGTGATGCTTGGAGCATGCAAACATTGGATGAGATAGGCTCAGTAGGAGTAGGTAGTGGACCATAATAAGAACTAAGGAAGGTGGAATATTTCTAGACTCCGAGAGAGACATTAGTGAGGGATGAGACAATCTTATTGTTAGTCACTGATGAGATATTGTACTGAGGTGAAGTTTAAGATTTTGGATCATAGTACATCAACTGATTGACAGTGACGATCTTTCAATTGTGGGGAAATCACATCTTATGGTGAACCGAAAATGTGATAGATAACATCACATAGGTATAACTATGATCCAAAAGGATGTTGTAGTCTAATGGGGCATCAATGACTTCGATATCAATAGAGATAATATTGTCAACAACACTGATTGGATAGTTGCGATATAAGCCAAGGGGTTGTGAGGGATGACCATCCCAAGCGTGGAGAGTGATGGTGGAAGGAGACATGTTAGGTGAACCAAGTTTCTTACGAACACTTACAACCATCACACAGGTGGAGGTGACTTCATCTATGAATCACCGCTAGAGAGTGGCATTTATTGTGGAGACGAGTATTAGAAATGCAACAGATGAAGGTAGGGGATGATCTAGGTGGATATTGGTGGCCACCCACCTATTCCACTTGGACCCCACTGTTACACTGAAATTTGTCACCATGACTATCTACAGTTAATATGGCTCCATCAATAGTCATATTATCCTCCTTGTCAAGCCTTATACCTCTGCTCTCCATGTCAAACTTCAAAAAAGGGAGAAAGTCATAAAAAATCATGTTTATCTCTGGGTACGCAGGTTCTCTCTACCTTACCCGCATGTACGCATCCCAAGCTCATTGTACCTGCGTACTTGTACGCTCTGTAAGTCAAGGGATGGGTGCGTACTCCTGTAAAGGTCAAAAGGCGCGAGTTTCATCTTAAAAAAGTTACTTGTGGTCACTTCTAGAGCTTTCTAGAAGATTGTTTGACGTGTATTGAGCGCCTCCAGATGGTTCACGCATCCCTATGATAGAGGAACTTATCCCATCAAGAGAGGAGCTACCCCATCCAAAAGAGGGAGTATCCCATTGATGTTGGACCTGAATAACTTCCTCTAGAACACTATAAATACAGGCATTGGGCCAAAGGAGGGGAGGTTGAAAGCTGAACATTCCAAAGGGTAGATGCTGCTGGAAATAGGACTTCCTTGTAGAAGCTTGTGAGGAGAGATTACCATCCTTTCTTGTTTCATTTGGAAGTGGGTGAGCTTGTCAAAGTAGAGGAAAACTCTTGCTGGACCCTGGGAGGAACTTGCACAACACCAAGGCTCAGGTTTTAATGGTTTCTTTTTTGTTTCCTTAATACAAATAAGTCCATTCTTCTCAATGATTTGTTGTTAATGAATTGTTTCATATACTCCTTGGTCTATATGTTGAATATGCTTTGTTTTATGGAATATTCAGGTGTTATGTAATCGATTGATTGTTAGTGTATGCAGGTTTCAAAGTGAAGGAGGAGCTCATCTGGATCGACGAGGCTGGACTGCTGCAACAAGCGTTGGACTTGAGGTAGGATCTAAAAACACTTGGTTTCTCATAGAATAATGTATGTTTAGAGAAGGATTGCTAATTGTCTTGTTTGTCACTAAAAAGTCTTAGGCTTCTAGGGAGGTTGGTTTTGTCAGCAAGATTAACTCTTTCCGCATGACAAATTGGCGACTCCGCTGGGGAATCCATTAATGTGATTGATTTTTCCTTTGAGTGACACTTTGATCTGAAAATAGTCATTTCTTTTTTGGTTTTTGATTGTTTGACTGTGTATTTGGGTGGGCTAGCTTAGAGTTAAGTTAGAATTTAGTTTTTCTTAAATTTTTTAGTAGTATGCACCCTCTGCGTTGGACACAGTGCATACCTATACGCACTGTATCTTTGCACACAAAGCGTGGACGCACCTGGTCAAACAGGCTGCCTGCATACCATGTTAAAATTGAGAAAATTTCCATTTTATCCATTTTTTCCTTTAAATTTTATCTTTCATTAGTCTTTACTGCCCAGATCCACTGGTTATCTATCAGAGATCTTCACCTGAACTGGTTTCGTTAGCGTCAAGAGTTTTAGTGAAATTCATTGAAGTTTTAGCCTTAGGTTTTGATTTTTGCATTGGTCCTGTAGTGACTTTGACTTTAGAAGTTGTGGAACCTTGGATCTCTCTGGTTTTATCAGTCTTGTTAGGAGTCGGACCTATCATAAAGTCTACCTCTGTGAGCAACCTACCTTTGTATTGTCTCTTTGCAGAATTTCAAAGTAGCTTGTTGATTGAAGTTGTGAATTTCATTCTTAAGAAAAGAACAAAAAGAGTTTGATTTTTTGTTTTGACTGGTTTATGATTCTGCATGAACTGGTCCTTGGTTTGATTGTTGCCGAGTAAAACATCCCAGAATCATCTTAGTAGGCTTTTGCCTCTTTGGATTTTCTTTTAGGTAAATTTCCTTTTGATTTGCTTTTGAGCGAAATTTTTCATAGATTTTTATAAATTTTGCAGTTTCTTTTGTTAGAATAGTTTTATATGCTTTATTCAATAGGAAAAATACAAAAAGATATCCTTTGCGAAGTTTGTTTTAAGTAGCATTTGAAGTTTTTGAAAGAGAAAGGAATTTTAGTGCAAGTAATGAGTGGTCATGTGTTGTGTGCTTGGAAAAGATAAAGAGATTGTTTCTTTGATTGTCTATTAAGAAAGTTGCTTTTATTAAAAGTTTCCATTCTCCAACTCTCTTAATTAGGGTATTCATTGAAAAAGAAAAGTAGTGTAAATCATCCTAGGTGCATCTTTTTAGTGGATTTGAGTCGAGTCTACACATCATCAGTTTCATCTCCACTACCTTTTGTCTTAAAGAAAAGCCATAAAATCAACGCTTAAAGTAAAATCAACTTAGAAATTTTTCTTTTTTTAGGGTTCTGAAGCACCAATATAGATCAGGCTAGTGTCTTGGAGTAGGAGAGTAATTAACTCTCCAAGACTACAAAACCAAACAAGTAGCTTATCTTGTGATAGGATAAATCCAGCTGTTGCATTTATACTCTTGGAAAGCTCCTCTTAAAGGAGAAGCACGAGCTCGTGTCCGAACCAGTGAGGGGATCAATCCTCCCTCGTTGGGAACGACGCCAGACACGCACGTATTACAAACGGTA
>APFE030216486.1:0-15635 GCA_000404065.3 Pinus taeda
GTAGGAGGAAATTTTGCCTGTTTCCTCAATGCAGCTATATCATCCTCCTTTTTCTTCATAAGGGCTCTAACACCCTTTGGATCTTTGGGGTCATGTCCTAAATCAATAATTATATCCTCCAAAGTCTTTATTCTGTTATCTTTGGCAGAGGAGGACAACCTTTCCAAATCAAGCTGTCTGTTTTTGTTTTTCAGGGATTCCTTTAGCTGATGGGCCAGCATTGCCCTGTCAGCAAGTGTTGCATACACCATCTCCCCAGTTTGCTTGTGTAGCTCAATTTGATCCATGGGGTGTATGTCTTTGGCAAAGACCTCTAGATTAGTCTTGTAATAATCTGCCGTGGTCTTTGGGTGTGGAACCTTAGGCTTTAGATGAGTGAAGATCATCTTTTCTTCCTTGAGATCAAAGGCAGCCATTAATCTTTGCTTTTCGGCTGGGGTTGTGTTCAGGAATTTCTCATAGAGCTGCACTCTTAGCAACTCATGTTGTTCCTTGATCTCCTTGAAGCCCTCTTTAACTGTGGCTGGCTTTTGCCCTGCTGCCTGGAGGAGGACACCTCCACGGTATGTTGTTGAGCCTGTTCTAGCTGAAATGAGTTAGTGGCAGTCTATTGGCTCATCTTTCTTTCCTTGCTTTGGCTTTCTGCCAGCTCTTCACTTATGTCTCCTTCAGCTTCAGGGTCTACCCTCGGCCTGTTGGCCTCTGGTTGCTTTGATGACCCTGTGAGAGGTGTGATTTCTTCTCTGTCTCTCTTCTTCCCTCTCTCATCATTTAGAGGGGTCTGCAAAACTGGGTTTTGAGTTTGTTCAGTTTGCAGGGGAGAGGCCTGTCCTGATTGTTGGTCTTTTGAAGTACTAGGCTGCCCTGTTTCTATCCCCTGTTGTTCATCCATCTTCTCCTTTCCTTTTGTGGTCGTTGTTGTTGCTGGAGCCTACTGGATGTCCTGTGTTGTTGGGGAAGTAGAGGCACCTTCTCCTACTTGGACTGGTTGCTTGAAAACCTGTTGACAAGAGTCCAAATCAAGAGTTTTTTCCAAATCCTTTACATTTTGCTCCATTATTTCTTCCTGAGTCAATTCCTCTACTATTGATTCAGGCACCCATTCATCTTGATTAGCAAAATGTTGTACTTGAGGGAGTGGGGCATGTTTATAGGCTAGCAGCCTATATTTAACCCTCCTTGCACTGATGAAACCTTCAGGGTCATAAGGGACCCACCAGAAACTTCTCTTAAGTTTGAGCTGTTGTCCTAGTATTTTGTCAGCTTCTTGCCAACCATCTTTTTTGTTCATTGTAAATGGGCCTAAGTGATCCCTGAACTTCAGGTTGGACTTCTTCTTGGCACTGTGAAAGTGTGTTAGGTCGGAGTTTATAAGCTGTCTATAATACTCCAGGGCAAATAGCCTCATAGGGACATACTTTGGGAGCCTGTAGGGACAGAGCTCACAGCCATAGATTCTGATGACAGTGTGGTTTTAGTACAAATACCAATCACCAATCTTGTAGCTTCTGGATAGCTGCAAGATCTTCTGCATATCCTTGGACAATATGATAGGAGGTGTCCTCTTCAAGAGGCATGTAACTGGATACACAAACTGATCAATGAATTCACAGTAAGAGTAAGGGGAATTCTGTACTTGATGGAAGACTGAAGACCAGAAGATCACAGACCTTCTCTCACCCTGTGAGTCTAGCTTCTTGATTGAGCACTGGAAGCTATCTTTCTGGTAGTACAAGAATAAGTGATAGATGTATGAGGAATATCTGAATATTGCCTCCCTGTCCAGCCTTGTTAATTGATCATGTATCTTATTGGCAATGTACTTGGCATAATTGTATTTCATAGCAAGGGGCTTCATCAGGCTGTATGCAGAGAGCATGACCAGCACAATTATATCAACATGTTTGTTTGTGGTGAACCCCAGCACAGAGCTCAGCATGTCTATCAGTAACTTGCCAACCTCATTGAAATCATCATAGGAGAAAGGAGGTGGCCCAGAGGGCTGGCATTCTGCCTTCATGAATTTCCTAGCTATGGCAGCAATGTCTGAATCAGAAAGTCTGGAGCCCTCATCCAGCAAATAATTCATGGAGAAAGGGTATAGCAACTGGGTCTGTTTGTAGTTGAGCATCTGGTTGATGGAGTCTGGAGTTATATAGAAGAGGATGCTCCCAGATGGAGACTTCACAGCCCTGAGTTTTTGGTCATAGTTCTCTGCACATAGGTGGATGATTTCAGGGAAAATGTTGACAGAAGGCAGAAAGTAGGTGGGTAGATTAGATTGCCAGACCCCATACAGGTCACTGTTGTCCAAGTGACTGTTTCTTATTTGGCAATATGTCTGCAAATGGTTTCTCTCTGCCACAAAGTCTGTGATGAGGGCATCACTGTCCACCAATGGTATAGCTTCTAGCTCTCTGTTGGGTGGATTTATAGGCAGAACATCCAGAGTAGCTCGAATGGCCATTGTCTTGGTCTTGTTGGTGGTTTTACTGTGTTTCAAGCTTGGTGTGAGTTCTGAGGAATGGCCTACTGCTCTCTGTTTGCAGTGAGCAGTTTTGGCAGTTCAAGGAGGCTGTCACAGGCTTAATCAATCTGTGGGGCACTCTGTTTTGAGGAAGCAGAGTGTTTTTGAGCTGGTTAGCTGGTTAATTGTAGAGGAGTGCTTTAGCAGAGGTGAGGGAAATGTGAATTCAGTTCTTCTAGCCTGTAGCTTGGCTTTTTAGCTGCTTTTTGTGAAAAATAGGTAGATTTCACCGCGGGTCACGGGTTTCCTTGGGACTTCTTTCGTGCAGGGGTTTTAGAGTTTTCTTAGGTAGATTTTAGGGGTGAATTTCAACAATGTGGGTCCTTAAACTGAGTTGCTTAAGCAGGAAAAAAAGATTTTATGGAGAACAGTGGACAAGAGGGTGACTGCGGCAAAATACCTGGTTTTAATGGCGTACGAGGCGTTTTCACCGGTCGAACTGGCTGAATTGCAGGTGGTTGGGTTGACAATGGAGGCGGCAGCGACTTTGGCCGATTAATTTTGCTTTTCGACCGTTGGAAGTTGAAATTCGGTTGCAGAGGAGCTTCGGCGTTTGTAAAAGAATAATGCAAAATAACGATTTTTTACGCCTTTTTATGCATTTTTGGCATATTGACGCCTTTTTGTGATGACGTCATGACGACGTCATCATGGGCCCAGGTACGGACAAGGTGACATGGCAGGTGACGTGGGTTCCCAGGTGGCACTGACACGGTGGCAAGGTGGACAAGGCGACGTAGAGGGCAGGGGTGACGTGGAGGCATGGTGGCGGCAAAGTGGGGTGACGTCACGCTAATGGGGGCGTGACGTCAGTGTGGGGGTACGGCGGTAAGCGGTCTCCCCGGCAGGCCCTTAGGCGGTAAGTGGTTTGGAGGGGGGGCAGCGAACAACCCCAACGCCTGATGCGTGGCGAGGGTACGGCGGCAATACCGCCCATCCCGCGGACGCAAAATGGCGGGTAGCTTTGTGGGAGGATCGACCGCCCACTGTAGGATTGGCGGGGCGGATGATCTGACGGTGGGCGGCGATCATGATATGCCGCCAGTTTAATAGCGGGGGACCCGCATAAAAGAATAAAATATGTTAAATGCCCGGGCTGCGGGGTGGGTTTAAAACTTTAGTTTTATGGGTTTTGGGGGTTTCAAATGCGCTTCTATTTAAAAGCTTTTTATTTCAAAAAACTTTATAATAAAGGGTTTAGGGTGGAGGAAAGGGGGAAAAGGGTAAATGAGGGCGGGGAAGTGATTTTTTCCCTTTAACAATATTTTCTCAACCCATAGTTTTTTAGGAGGATTTAGGGCTAATACTAACCCTTGAGGGGTTAATATTTCCCAAGGAAGGGATATGGCAATAGCACTTGGGGGAGGGGGGAAGTTAGGGAGCTAGATCATAGGTTAGTGATTAAACTGGTTTGTGAGGTGAATGAAGGGGTGAAACCAAGTTAAAATGAAACTTGACTTAGGATATTGAGGATAGATGAAAATGATGAAAAAATGATGTTTTTACACAAGAAATGTGGCTTCTTTTCATGCTTGAACTCCATGGTTTGACCAAGTGGTTTGTGATGTAATGGAGTGGAACTGGAGACCTAAGAAGATCTCAAGGCCCTTGGGGGTGTTAGTAAGAAGTGAATTTTTGGGGGAAACTTGGGGAAGTTAGACATGCTTCCAGTGCTTGTCCTCCATTCCTTTCCTTTGATGCCCACACCCTGAGTGGCATAAGTTTTTGCACTTAATTGGCCAATTGGTGCTGGCTCTCCATTTCTGCAACCTTGCACTACTTACCCATCCTAGTAATCCTAACATTTTTTCTTCATTAAAGTGGGTGCACTCGAACTAGCAGACCCTGATCTTCCTCTTTTCTTTTGACTGCCCTCCTATCTAATATCTACCCTTATTTCTTCCAAGGCCCCAGATTAAGCAGTTGGGCACCTTTATTTCTCTACGTAGCTAGTCATCTTCCAAGCTTAAGCTGTTTGGACAAACTTCTTTCTCTATTCTACAACAGAAAATTGAAACATGGCATGATCCAGATTAGACTGTTGGACCATCCATCAAAATTTAATAAACCTGAAGGTATGTACACACCTTGCCTTTCCTTGGAAATATGGGATCTTTGTGTGAGCAAAGAAGAGCATATTTGGCATTTGGATTTGCCAATCATGAAATATGAAACCTATTGGTATAGGTATCCAACAGTGGCTCCACATGGGGATGGTTTTTCTTCTTGAAAGACCAAGAACAGCAGGTCAACATGCCTTGGCCCCTTGGCTATTGATTCAAAACTTGGAGCTTTTCATCTTTGAAACCTCAAAATTGTAGACTGTCACATTTATAAAACTTCGCTGAAGCACAGTCTTTTCCTGCCTCTGCAAGATCCTAAAAATTAAGTTATTCACATGTTTTTAAAGAAAGCACTATACAATTATGTACAAGGGCAGCCATGCTGCACTCATGGAAGGTATTCAAAGTAGTGTTTCAGCATCCTGCCATTGACAGGAACTTCATCCAAATCAGTTTCATAAAGATTCTTAAGAAAGTAGGTGTTATTTCCTTGTACTACTTGGATGAGAAATGGTCCCCTCCAAAGGGAGTCAAACTTTCCATGTTTTCCTTTATTTTCTCTTCTTGAATCCCACTTGAGTACTTTGTCACCCATGTTGAAGTCCTCAGCCTTAGTCCTTTTGTCAAAAGCTTTCTTGAGCTTGTCTTGTAAGATTTGAACTCTATTATAAACTTGGTCTCTGGTTTGCTGTAAATATATAATTTGATTCACCCTCCTTTGCATATCATTGGGCTCAGCTTGACTTTCTTGAAGTAGTTTCATAACAGGGATCCCTAGTGATGAAGGAAATTTGGCTTCTAATCCATAGAATAACTCATATGGGCTGACCCCAATTGATCTCTTGGTTGTTAATCTATCTACCCATAAGGCATTGACAAGTTTCTTATGCCAATTCTTTTTGTTCTCTTCCAACACCTTTTTTATCATGTTTACAAGGCTTTTATTTGATGATTCTGCCAGGCCATTTCCTTGGGGATAGTATGCAGTGGAATGGCCCAAAGTAATGTGGAATTTGTGGCAGAAGCTGACCATCTTCTTTGATCTAAAAGAAGTAGCATTGTCTGTTATTATCTTATCAGGACATCCAAATCTAGCAAGGATATTGGTCTCAAGAAACTTAATGATAGTGGAATCATTTGCTTGTCTACATGGGATTGCCTCAATCCATTTAGTGAAGTAGTCTGTAGCTGTTAGAATCCATCTTTGTTGGCCTGAAGATGAGGGATTAATTTCTCCAATGAAATCCAAACCCCATTGCTGAAATGGTCTCTCTGTTGCAATAGGCCTTAAAGGCAGTGGTAATAACTGTCTCTTTCCTTCAAACACTTGACATTTATGACATGAAGTGGTAAATTTCTTGACATCAGGGAAAACAATGGGGCAATAGTAACCAGCTCTTAGTATCTTATCCACAGTGCACTTCCAATACAAGTGTCCACCACAATCTCCTGCATGAAATTCTTGCATGATCATGTTAGCCTCATTTTCAATCAAACAGTTTAATAGGATACCCTCATGGTTTTTCCAAAGCAGATTTCCATCCATAACACAAAATTTTAAAGCTTTCATTTTTAAGAACCTACATTTGGTTCTGGACAGCCCTGGGGGAGCATATAGGTTCTGTAACGCATAACAAATATCAGAATACCAGGGGGATTGTTCAAAGGCTACATTGATCTTTGGAGTCGCCAGCTCCGGTTCACTGTCTAGTTGGTTGATGTCTAAGGCTTGGAAATTTGTTTCAGACATTAATTTGGCCAAACCCTGCCCTTTTATTAGTTTTGTAGGTTTTATTTCAATATCAAATTCTAGAATGTTTGCAATCCATTTTCCTCTTCTACCCTCTAAGTTTTCTTGAGTAAGTATGTCTTTAACAATTGGGCTTGGTACATAGGCTATTAGATGGGAGTATAGGATATAGATCCTAAAGTCCTTAATAGCTTTAACCAAAGCATATGCTTGTTTTTCCATGATCTGGTACTTGAGGGGTGCATCTCTAAGAGCTTTACTAAAGAAAGCAATGGGTTTCTCATTCCCTTGGTCATCTTTCTGTAGTAAAACAACAGCAATTGTGTGTTGGGAGGCAAAGGAAAATACGATGAATTCCCTATCAAATTGAGGGTTGGTTAAGACTGGGGTTTGAGTGAGGGCCAACTTGATATCTTCAAAAGCTTGATCTGCTTCAATTGTCCATTTTACTTTTGAATCCTTTTTAAGCATGTTATTGAGCAATCTGCTTAGTTCAGCTAGGTTTGGGATAAACCTCCTTAGGAAGTTGATTTTCCCCAGAAAGGCTTGTAATTCCTTTATATTTATTGGATGAGGCATTTGTAGGATGGCCTGTATTCTGTCTGGGTCGATTATGATGCCATCTTTGGAAATAATGTGACCCAGTAGTTTACCTTCCTCCAAACCGAACAGGGATTTCTTAGGATTTAAGGAAATTCCATATTTCCTACAAGTTATGAATATCTGCCTTAGATGTTTCAAATGTTCTTGGTCAGATTTGGAAAAGGGTGTGAGATCATATAAATAAATGACAAGAAAGTCATGAATCTCTTTAGCAAAAGAAATGTCCATTTCTCTTTGGAATGTAGCCCCTACATTCTTCAACCCAAAAGGAATTTTAACATATTTAAAGGTTCCCCATGGGGTTGTAAATGCTGTTTTGTCTTGATCATCAGGATGAACTAAGATCTGGTTGAAGCCTGAGAACCCATCAAGTAAAGAAATTCTTGAGGCTCCCACTACTCTCTGCAAGATGTGATCCATCTTGGGTAAGGGTTAATTATCTTTTAAGGATACTTGATTTAAGTTCCTTAGATCAACACAAAGCCTTATTTCACCTGTATTTTTTCTTGTGGGGACTAAATTTGAAATCCAACCAGAGAATCTGATTGGTGCTATAATGCCTACTTTAAACATTTTTTGTACCTCTTGTTCCATTGCTGGGAGGAGCATAGGATTGATTCTTCTTAATTTTTGTTTAAAGGGCTTTTGATTTGGCTTGAGTGGAATAGTCTGTTGTATAATAGAGGTGTCATAGGATTTTAGATCCTCATAAATCCATGCAAAGACATCTTGGAACTCTTTGAAAAGGTCAATGTATTTAGGCTTTTGGTCAGGAGGTAATGCAGCAGATAGTTTTATGACTTTAGATTGTTCATCAGTCCCAATGTTATACTCTTCTATGGCAGTGTTGAGGGGCTGTAATTTTGGTTTGCTGGGAACATCATTGGAGTCAAAAATGTCTTCTAAAGGAGCTAAGCCTGTTGGAAGAAAATTGTCCTTTAGTTGTATCACTTCAGTTTCATAATCAACTACCTCCTCACAATTAATTTGTTGGATTTCTTGTATATTGTGTTTGTTGAAAATTGTAGGATGTAGTATTTGATTTGCTGTTTTGGGTGATATTGCTTGGTTATTCTATTTACCATGTATTTGTGGTTGACTTGCTGTCTTAAGTCTTTGTTATTGACTTGCTGTTATAAGTCTTTGTGATTGACTTGCTGTCTCAGTGTCAATGTTTAGACCTAAAAACTCTTCTTGTAAAGTCAAGAAATTGTTTATTTGTGTATCATCATCAAACACCTTCCAGTCCTTGACATTGTTTGGGACAGATGGTCTGTGTTTTATCTTGGCTGTGAAACAATGATGGGGCTGGAAAGGTAGCTTACAGGTACTTGCAAATGTGGCCAAACTATGAGCATGCAGATTCTGGGCTCTAGGAATTTTGGCAATCTGAAATTCAGTGAAGGATTTTAATAACTCAGTAGCAGTAGACCTATAAGACCTCAGTCTTTTGTCGTTGGTGACAAAATTGCCTTTCACTTGTTGGATAACTAGGTCTGAGTCTCCTAGGATTGACACTTTCATGGCTTGTAGGGATTGTACTACCTTGAGGCCTAGTAGGAGAGCTTCATACTCAGCCATGTTGTTAGTGCACCTGAAGTTTAGTCTATAGGCTCGGCCCTCTGCATGGCTGTTTTGTTTGTTATGTACCCACACTCCAGCTCCTACCCCCAGCTTGTTGACTGACCCATCAAATTCTAGGAACCATAGGATCTCCTGTTCTAGGGGAGGTTAAATCATATCTTTGTGGTCTGGACTTGTGAGTTGAAGTTTAGGTTCTTCATCTAGTTTGACTTTTAGGACAATCCTCTGATTTGATGGGATCAACTTTGTTTCTAGAGGAGCAGTTTGTTTATTAGACTCCTGATCTCGTTTAAGTGTCTTGGTTTCATCATCATTTGATTTTTCCTCTTGAACACTTCCATCTTTTGACCCAACCAATGTTTCTGTGTCAAGATTTCCTTCATTGATATGCTGATCTGGTTTGATTATCTGGATTTCTTCATTATTTGTGTGACCTGTATTGTCATTGAATAGGATGTATGAGTCTATGTCAAAATGGACAGCATATATGGGGAAGTTTTGAGGCTTCTCTACAGTGCTGACCATGTATTTCATGAGTGACTCTCTATATAGTCTCTTGGGTTGACCAAAGACTGTGATTGTAGCATATGACATGTCCAATTGAAGGGACCCTTGAAGTTTAGCCCCCCATGATCTTGACAATAACATTTCTTATTTGGGTGGGATATCAACAACAACAACATCCATCAAGATTGTTTTATTTGGGTATTGGACCAGGGATACACACAAGTCTTTTATCAGGCCTAGACATTTAACTTGGCTAGAATCAAATGAGAATAGATCTTTATATGGCCTAGTAATATCTAAATTCAGCCTTTCCATAACTGATTTTGGCATCAGGTTGTGAGAGGCACCTGAGTCAAACATTGCATTGTGTAGTATCTTATCATGGATATGCAAGCTAACATAAAAGGGTAAGATCCCTGTGCCTGCTGTTTTTCCATCAAATTCTGGGCCAAACAACAATTCAGGGGTGTCATCCAACACATTGACATTGTCTTTGTTTTGAGTGAGTTGGAGGGACTTCTTAATTTGTTGTTTATAGATGTCATGCTTGGCTAGCTCTGCAAGAGGAATGGCTATTTTCAGTTTGCCAATTTCAGCTTCCAAGTCAAAGGGTTTTTCAGATTGGACCTTAGTGTTGTGGGTGACCACCTTTTCTTTGTTTAGTAAAGTTTCTTCTTGATCCTTGTATTGATCTTGGGGCTTGTGTTTTTCATTCACCTCTTGAGGCTTTTTACTTGTATTGGGCTTTTCAGATGATGCAACTAGTGGCTTCTGTGTTGAGGGAAGTTGTTCAGTGATTTCTTCAATGGTTACTTCCTTTGTAAGTGAGTCTGTTGTATTCATTGGTTCTGTTACTATGGCACTCTTGGGCTGCAGTCTCTCTTTTGTTGTTCCAGGCTGTGTTATGTTTACAGTCCTACTTCTTAGTTTGTATTGTTTATGAACTTCATAAACAGCTGTGTCATAGCCTTGTTTGAAGTCAAATGACTCACCTGACTTGGTTTGGAATTGTTTAATGTCATCTTCTTCATGATCTTCTTGACTTAGGAAGACTTGGTGCTCATTATCAAGGCCCATTAGGTGGATATGCGTATCATCCACTTGCTCATCTGAAGTGGATGTTTCAGCGTAGTTTTCCTAAAATGGAGGTCTTATTTCTGGATCAGTATTGGCCTTGCCCACATTAGGATTTTGATTTCTCCTAAAGTTTGGATTCCTGTTAGAGTTGTTTGGTGGTGCTTCCCATGATGACTTCCTCTCCACAGATTCCACTCTGTCACCCAACCTATTCATACCAGAGATTATTGCATCCAATTTCTGGTCAAAGGCTGAGGGTTCCTCTTTAAAGGCAACTCTTTTTTCCAATCTTTCCCTGTTCCTCTTAGCAATTAGGTTTTCCTCAACTGTGATAGCAACCTTTTGTGCTTCTTCAAGGGTTTGAGGGGCTCTTTCTTTCAATTTATAAGCCATATCAGGGTCAAATCCATCAGGGAATTTGTATAAGGCCAAATCAGGAGGAGGTCTTAAGCTTTAGGGTATTGCATTGTATACATTATTGAACCTGGAACAGTACTCCAGAACTGTCTCTTGAGGACCTCTCTTAATCATGTCATATTCACCAAGTATATGCAAGGGATCCTTCTTTTTCTCCCATCTATTGGTGAAGGCTTGGTAAAGCTCATCAAGGGTTGTGATGGTATTTGCCGGAAGTGACCTGAACCAAGTTCGGACATCACCTGTTAAGCTTTGGACAAAAATTCTCATCCTCACACTCTCATCATCTATCTCATAGTTCTCAAAATGATCCTGCATTCTCTTGGCATGCTGAATAGCAGAGTAAGGGCAAGTAGAGTCAAAATATGAGATTTTGGCTTGGTAATCCTGAGGTAAAGCTATAGGATTAGCAGGTAGTTGCAGAGGTGCATATCTCATAGCCATATCACAAGGTTTGGGGGATTGACAAGGACAACTGGGATAAAAGGAACAATGGGTACCACAGGGGTAATAGGTATGGCAGAACCTAGAGTGTTGGTCAAGGGAGTATGTGTGGGGGATGAGGATATTGGAGGAGGGCTTTGAGATGTGGATGGAGAACGAGGGGAATTAGGGGTGGACTGAAAAAGGACCTTTATTGGAGTGGAAATGGGGTTGGGATAAACTGTCTCTGGACTTAAGTCAGCAAGCTTATCTGGACCTTACTGCTTCTTGATAATTTTAGGGATTGTATTAGGATTTTCAAAGACAGTAGGAGGGTTTGGGTCAGGATTTTCCCTAGTGTACCGAAGATTCTTCTTGGGAGCCAGTTTCTGAGCTAGTCTTTTTGAGTTTTTTGGAAAATTTGTGTCTTGCAAGGACTTGACAATATTTTGCAAAGGCTATATGTATCTCAAATTGAGTATAAAGATTTCCTGAATCAACTCTTCCTTGAGGCTGCAAGTGTTGGTACAGAAATAGCTTTAAAGGCTTCTTGACTGATATTTAGATTTTAAGTGTAATTTTTAGCAGACATACAGTATTTTCTAAATCCTGAAGAGGTCCCCAATGGAGTCGCCATTATGTTATCACTCAGGTTGTTCCCTATTTCCTAAAGGGAATACGGCCGAAGTAACCACTAACCATTCTTGTAGCTACAGGTCCTAGCCTACCGGTAGCCAGAGAGGGCTCTCTCTTTATAGTTTAGCTTTGTTTGATGAGTGTTTTAGACTAGTTAAGATGCATTGTTTGTTTGAATTTGGTGGGTTGGTGAATTCCTTTAGAACTGAAATATAGATTTACCGGACAGTTTGTTCCATTGGGCAATGGAGTTGGAGATATTTGTGCTCTTGAAAATGGATCTGTGGAGACAAAGTGTTGCTGCAGAGCAAGTTAGGCATGTGTG
The DNA here is from genome assembly GCA_000404065.3 of Pinus taeda. Classification (NCBI taxonomy): domain Eukaryota; kingdom Viridiplantae; phylum Streptophyta; class Pinopsida; order Pinales; family Pinaceae; genus Pinus; species Pinus taeda. Next base: position 11,913 of record APFE030216486.1, read on the forward strand.
AAAACAATATATCAGATTTGTTGGTGAAAGTGGAAAGTTAGTGAGTGAAAGGAAGTTAAGAATCTTTCACTATGCTAATGAAGAAAACATGAAAGTAATGCTTAAGAGCAGTTAAGAATTCTTAAACAGTATTCACCATGTTAGGATAATTTTAGACATGAGCAATTAAGAATTCATATCTATGGCTAATCCAGTAGAAAACATATTTAGAAATAGAGATTGAGCATAGGGTATTTGGACCAAATCCTAGGCTATTCTTTTTCTCTATTTACCAAGATTATGAAAACATAAAGTTATGGAATAAATAGGAAACACATACACAGTTAAGAGAAACTTATTTATTTAGCAAATGACACAGGAATTCTGCAACAACACAGAGCTTTACATATCCATCTTAAACAGCATTGAAACCAGCAATCTCCATCAGCAATTTTATTATCAAAAGTCTTTAGTATACATCAGAGCTCTTCAGGAAGAATTGTATTACAACCGACCCTCAATGCGTTATCTGAGGGGATATATATACAAAAATAGGGCATAAAATATCTTAGTGGAGAGTTATGGTGCAATAAATTGCATGACCAACTCTCTTACAAAACGTAAATGACACATAAATGTAACTTTAAATGCTAAGATAGCCGACATTCCTTTGTCAGACAGATCTGACTTTTTGCTGTGAAAAATAGGCGGTAGCAGTGCTTTAAATGCTGCGTTAATTTTGGCCTGATATTTGAGTGGATTGTTGAGTCATCTGTATGCTGTTTTGCTGTACCTGTATGCTGACCTGTCTGCTGACCTGTATGCTGATCTTTCTCCAAAAAAGGCAAAAAGCAAAGTGGAATTATCTAGGCAAAATTTCCAACATTTCTTTCCACTAATCAGCTGGGGGTAACTGATGTCTTCTCATTTTAATCACTGTCTCATCTGCCTCTGTGTGTCTATAAAAATTAGGAGGTACCTCAAACAAATGATTAATTTCATGCTCTATAAAGAATAGATTCTCCAGCTTGTCATAGAGGGTTTGCCCAGAGGGAGGCCCTGCTTCTTCTGTGGAGCTCCTGGATGCTGTGATCTGGTTTTCAACATAGATGTTGACCCTTTTCATATACTGATTATATGACAACAACTGTCCTGTACCAGTCACTAAGCTTGGTAGTCCTTTATCCTGTAAAATAGCCATTTTGGCTCTGAATTCATCTATTTCAACCTTCATTTCCTGACACTTCCTCTCTAGTGTCTGAGTGAAATTCCTCAATGTTAGTACCTTTTTGGCAGTGAGGATTGTATTTGTTCTGCTGGCTATTTGTAGAGCAGCCAATTCTTCCCTAGTGCGGTTATTCAGAAAGTGAGTCATTTTGGTGGCCTGCTCAGGCATTATTCCCAGGGCTGTCCTGGCTCTCTGAATCTCTACATGAGCTATCTCTATCAGCTCCACCTGTTCAAAAATTGCTTGAATGGACCTCCATTGGTCCTGCATAGATTGGCCAATCTTGGCCCAAATAATTTTTTTTATTTCTGCTAGGATATTGCCTAGCATCAACTCTTTTTCTAGAGTTTTTACCTTGGCCTCCAAGGCCTTTATTTCCCTTTGTTTTTCTGCCACATTCATCTTTGACTTGTCATAACTGGCCTCCAGCTTGGCCAGTTTTTCCTTGGCAATATTTATTTCTGTGACTTGATTCTCCAGCTCTTTAACAACTTTCATTAATTCTTCCATGCCCAGGCTGGATTCTGCTGCTGCTGTGGCTTCCACTGTTGCTCCAGTTGCTGATGTGGCTGTGGTAGGTGCTGGAGCAGTAGGAGGAGCTACTGCTACTTGTGCTGGAGGGGCAGATTGAAGGTTTGTTGAGGTTTGAGGTGGCTGGGAGGCAGATTCCGCTTGCTTGTCCTGTATAGCCTTTTCTAACTCTGCCTCCATCTGCAGTAGCCTTTGGTTCATGACCAAGAGCAACTCCATAGCATTGTCCACCTGTTTTTCTTGTACAAGCTCTGCTGTGTCAGGATGGATAGTAGGAGGCAATTTTGCCTGTTTCCTCAATGCAGCTATAACATCCTCCTTTTTCTTCATAAGGGCTCTAACACCCTTTGGATCTTTTGGGTCATGCCCCAAATCAATAATTATATCCTCCAGAGTCTTTATTCTGTTATCTTTGGCGGAGGAGGATAGCCTTTCCAAATCAAGCTGTCTGTTTGTGTTTTTCAGGGATTCCTTTAGCTGATGGGCCAGCATCGCATTATCAGCAAGTGTTGCATACACCATCTCCCCAGTTTGCTTGTGTAACTCAATTTGGTCCATGGGGAGTATGTCTTTGGCAAAGACCTCTAGATTAGTTTTGTAATAATTTGCTGAGGTCTTTGGGTGTGGAACCTTGGGCTTTAGATGAGTGAAGATCATCTTTTCTTCCTTGAAATCAAAGGCAGCCATTAATCTTTGCTTTTTGGCTGGGGTTGTGTTCAGGAATTGCTCATAGAGCTGCACTCTCAGCAACTCATTTTGTGCCTTTATCTCCTTGAAGCCCTCTTTAACTGTGGATGGCTTTTTACCCTGCTGTCTGGAGGAGGACACCTCCACGGTATGTTGTTGAGCTTGTTCTAGCTGAAATGAGCTAGTGGCAGTCTGTTGGCTCGTCTGTTTTTCCCTGCTTTGGCTTTCTGCCATCTCTTCACTTATGTCTCCTTCAGCTTCAGGGTCTACCCTCGGCCTCTTGGCCTCTGGTTGTTGTGATGACCCTGTGGGAGGTGTGATTTTTTCTCTGTCTCTCTTCTTCCCTCTTTCATCATTTAGAGGGGTCTGCAAAACTGGGTTTTGAGTTTGTTCAGTTTGCAGGGGAGGGGCTTGTCCTGATTGCTGGTCTTTGGAAGTACTAGGCTGCCCTGTTTCTGTCTCCTGTTGTTCATCCATCTTCTCTTTTCCTTTTGTGGTGGTTGTTGTTGCTGGAGCCTGTTGGATGTCCTGTGTTGTTGGGGCAGTAGAGGTACCTTCTGCTGCTTGGACTATGTGCTTGAAGACCTTTTGACAAGAGTCCAAGTCAAGAGTTTTTTCCAAGTCCTTTACATTTTGCTCCATTATTTCTTCCTGAGTCAATTCCTCTACTCTTATTTCAGGCACCCATTCATCTTGATTAACAAAATGTTGTACTTGAGGGAGTGGGGCATGTTTATAGGCCAGCAGCCTATATTTAACCCTCCTTGCACTGATGAAATCTTCAGGGTCATAAGGGACCCACCAGAAGCTTCTCTTAAGTTTGAGTTGCTGTCCTAGTATTTGGTTAGCTTCTTGCCAACCATCTTTTTTGTTCATTGTGAATGGGCCTAAGTGATCCCTGAACTTCAGGTTGGCCTTCTTCTTGGCACTGTGAAAGTGTGTCAGGTCGGATTTTAAAAGTTGTCTATAATACTCCAGGGCAAATAGCCTCATAGGGACATACTTTGGGAGCCTATAGGGACAGAGCTCACAGCCATAGATTCTGATGACAATGTGGTTTTGGTACAAGTACCAATCACCAATCTTGTAGCTTTTGGATAGTTGCAAGATCTTCTTTATATCCTTGGACAATCTGATAGGAGGTGTCCTCTTCAAGAGGCATGTAACTGGATATACAAACTGATCAATGAATTCACAGTAAGAGTAAGGGGAATTCTGTACTTGATGGAAGACTGAAGACCAGAAGATCACAGACCTTCTCTCACCCTGTGAGTCTAGCTTCTTGATTGAGCACTGGA
>APFE030216487.1:13008-32884 GCA_000404065.3 Pinus taeda
TGCCTAGCATTTTTTCTTCTTTTGCTTGGGGGTGCACTTAGACTTGCAAACCCATCATACATTTTCTTTTGATGCTTTCCTATCTACATACTACCCTTATTTCTTCGAGAGCCCAGATTAAACTGTTTGACTCTTCTGTTTCTCTACCTATCTAAGAATCTGCCAAGATTAAACTGTTTGGACAGACTTACAATATCTATATTCTAAAACAGGAAATTTAAACCTAGGGAGACCAAGATTAAACTGTTTGGACCTCCCTTTAACTAAAAATAGCGATACTAGGATGACTTTACAAAATTTAAAGGCAATTGGATGAACTTGAAGTAGCCTTCTTCACTTGGAGACTGTTTGAGCAAATATGGAGCGTTGCAGCAAGCAAAGTACGACATATTTGGCCTGTGAAATGCCAATCATGAAAAATGAATAACCTGCTGCAGTAGGAAGCTAACAGGACAGAACATTTTGCAATGTTACACCTAATCTCTTGATCCAACCTCTAGAGAGAAACATGCCAAACTTGGGTTGTACATCTACTACCACAATATCCATCATCATGCTCTTCATGGGCAGCTGAGACAAGATGATGGCTAGGTCTTTGATTAATCCCAAACATTTCACTTTTCTAGAGTCAAAAGAAAATAGGTCATGATAAGACTTGGTAATGTCAAGACCCAGCTCGTCCATGACAGTCATGGGCATTAGATTATGGTTGGCTCCTGTTTCTAGAAGGTAGTTGTGAAGGATTTTGTCATGAATAGTCAAAGAGACATAGAATGATGGGGAGCTATCATCACAATTTTCAATCATTAGGCTGAGAACAACAATTGGTTTGTCATCTTGCAGATTTACGCAGTCAGTGGAGGCGTAGATGGTTTTAGGCTCAAGGGCCTCGAGGATAGATCTCTTGAAGGACTCTTTCTTCACTAGTTCAATCAGAGGTATAGGTACGCCTAGCTTCTGAATTTCTGATTCAATATTGAAAGGAGAAGGAGACTTGTCAAGGCCTCTTACCTCGTGAGCTAGAGCTTTGAGGATGATGGGATCATCTGCCAGTCATTTCTGCTTTTTAGATTGTTGTATTGCAGGGACGATAGCTCTTTGAATAGGAGTTTCCTTGGCATTATTCATCTTCGACCTCAGCTCATATCTGTGTTGATCACCAGTTTTTAGAACAACTTCACCATCCCACTCTTCGCTGATCTGGTCATTGAAAAATGACTTTTCATAGGAAACTGACGTTAAAAAGGAGGCACTGCCTTTGTCTTCCAGACAATGGATCTCATCATCTTCTTCAGAATTCTCTTCTACCATGACTACATTCTGGAAAGGGGTCTTCACCCTTTGGTATTCATTGGAATCTTTGCTTCTTTTCAAAATCTACAATTGCTCATTAGCTCTTCTATATGGATTTGGGTTCCTAGGAGCAAAGGTATTAAGAGCTCTTCCTTTCCAAGGTGTTGCTCAACCTTTAATTTGGAGATCTCAAAGGCTAATGACTCTATCATCTTCATCACTTTATCTATCTTGGGATCTGAAGATGATGAAGATTTGCCCCTCTGTCTCCTTCTATCAACATTTCCCTTGAGCTTCTTTGCAGCCATGATGTTTGATTCTACTTACAAGGTTGCGTCCTTCATATCAGCCAAGGTAGCACATCCTCTCTCACTCAACAATAGATAGAAGTCAGAATCAAAGGCGCTGACATAGGTGAGTTTAGCAGAGGTAGTGGTGGGTTTTACCTTAACTGGTATCTTGTTGTACATACGATTAAACCTCCTATTAAAATCAGACAAAAACTCACCATTTTCCCCCTTTAAGTTCCCAAACTCGGTGTGGTAGTAGAGTAGATCCTTCTTACCCCCCCCCAATGCTTTAGGAATGCATCATCTAAAGCCTCAATATCTGCTATAGAACTTGGGGTCAGTTCTCTGAACCATTTTCTAGCCTCTCCATCTAGACTTTGGACAAAGACTCTCATCCATACATCATCTTCACTAATGTCCAAGTTATCAGCATAGCTATAAAATGATTCAAGATGTTCCTTAGCTGAAACACCTTCAGTCCCAGTGAACTTAGGCCTATACTTCTAATATTCTCTAGTAGGCATGGCATTGAAAGGAGTGGGCAGTACTAGAGGACCATACCTAGAAACTATGATTCTTTCCATTTTGATAGGTGCTTTTGGACCTATCATAGCTGTGGTGGCTATAAGGGTATTGGTAGTTTGAATGACAGAGGGTTGAGGAGTGACTGATAGGACTAAAGGAGTATGATGGATAGGAGGAGAGGCTTCCTTCGGGCTTAGAATGGAAGGAGAACCTAAAGAATAAGGAGCTTTATGAATTTCTAAGGCTTTTTCTTCACTGCTAGTATTAGATGCTATACTCTCAACATGTAATTGTTCTATTATAGGATTTTCTTAAAGAGATATAGAATATTGTTTAGAGCTACCCGAACTTGACGCTCCTTTCTGCAATGCCTTTCTTTCTTTGATGACTTTTTCAGGGTCAGGTACTAGGTCAGCTTGTGGCTTCTAAGGATTTCTCCGAGTATGCCTCACAAACTAAGCCAGAACTATGAAGTGGAGTTTCCAAGAGGTTAGTCCTCCAGTAGAGTCGCCAGATAGATGATTACAACCGAAAAAGTGTCCAAACTTTGTCTATCGTCAAAGTTGGATCTGTGTCATCCCCCAGGGAAGTTGAGCTTCAGTCTCCTCTCCTCAGCGACGGCGCCAATTATGTTAGCACTCGAGGAAACTCTCCTAGGTTGTAGCTCAAAGATGCCTGGAAACATATAAATCTTCAATATTGTCCTCTGAACTATTGGAATGGATTGGGGTTTGGATCATGTCAGATGACTGTTCATCTATGTTTTCACTCAAGACATGCATGAACACCCTCAGCTTGACAAGGCTTTCGACCACTAATGATCAATAGTTTATAGATTCAATGAATAGATGGAGAATCCTTACTGTACCAACCGATACATACATAAAAAAATATGAATGGCTAGCTATAGAAAGTAAATGAAGCTTGCAAATCTAATTTATCAATGCAGAGATAAGACAATAGTTATCTGGCATTAGATATAGAAGAAAATGTGAATAACCTATTCAAGTGCAAGCTTAGAATAGAGGAGAAAATGGGAACTGAACATGTAACATCAAAAGAAGTTTGTATTACTGGAATGAAGATGAGACGTTGAGAGGAGCGGAATATCCACAGTCTCCAAAAGTTGAACCCTTAATACTTTTAACTTTCAGCCATTTATATGCTTTTTACAATGCTCTTGGGCTCTCTGAGGCTCAAGGTGTCTTAATCTATCCCCTCTGGCTTCTAACTGCTTGATGCCATCATTCGATAGACATGAGCCAGAGGTCTCTCTTTCTAACGACACAGTAACCAAATTCTTGTAATTTTGTCGTGTTGTCAAGTAGCTTGCTCATGACAGTGATGCTCCATGATCACTTCTGTTGGTTCAGCTGCATCATGCTATGGCTTTTTCCCCTTCTGGCCATCTGTCTCCCAGCCTCTATCCGCTCGAATCCCTCTTCTAGCATTAAATAATCATTGCATAATGCCTTAAGGGGAGGTGGTCACCTATTCTGCCATGGATGAGTGCATCAGGCCTTTGAAATCCATGTGTTGTGTAGGTAAATCCCCTCTGCGGATAGAGGCGATCCCACTAGCCTAAATGGGGTCTAGCAACAATCAAACAACGCTAACACGCAGGTTCCTAATTGCAAAGTAAAGGCCAATGATGAGAGCCTACCTCGAATCCAGCGCTTATATTCGTAGAAGGGTCGTTGCTTCCGTTCTTTCACTTCAGCTGGTCACAATCCTCACGATCCTCGTGAATAGACACCTACACATGCAAAGAACAAGACAAATACAAGCGTAAAATCCAAGAAATGCAACTATGTATTAGTCAGAAAGGATACAACTCAAACAACATAATAAAGACACATGAGTGGAACCATAATGATAGTTGTCTATTATTATTGGTAAACAAAAGAGAATACAACAAAGTTCTGACGTCAAATCCTCCTTTGGCTGGGTGAATCAGCAACACATGCCTTGCAAAGCTTGTAAGGGATGGGAACAAGTCTCTCTCTCCTTGATTACTTGGACATGGATCTCCTGCTCAAATATTTAGCCTCATAGGGATGAACAAGGCCTCTTGCAAGATGAGCTTAGCAATTCTCAGACTTTGGGACTTAGATTTGGGAGCTTGAAAAGTAGAATTACTAACTAGCTTGTCAAAGGGGAAAGAACAAGCTTATATAGAGGTAGGAGGAGTAGATAGGACCATCCACTTGATTCATGGGATTGTCCTTATCATTAGGAAGCTTCCATGAGAGGTGGAGAACTACTTCCCTCCTTGGGAGATACGAAGCCCAACTGAACCAACTCAAACTAGAATCAGTTCATGGATATGGTGGAAGGAACCTTCGGAAGTTTGTTTGTTAAAAAATTTACCCAATTTGGTTGGCACTAGTGCAACTCTGAGACAGAGCGCCAGCTGGCACACCCTCTTTGGAGGATTTCTCCCATTGGCGCAAGTGGTACACTGTGGAACAGCGCCAATGGAGAAAGGGCTATATTTTTAGGTATTTTGCAGAAGGTGTCTTCAGGGCATATGGAGTACATACTTTAATGGATACAATGCCGGTGTTTTCAAGTTATGTCACTTCTCACAGGTCCCGGAATAGGTCCTCGAATGTACGGGAGAAGGGGTAACAAGGACGGTGACAAAATACTGTGTAACATGTAGTCCTCCTGTAGTTTCCTTGTTTTCCTCCTATAGTTTCCCTGTGTCCTCTTGTAGTTTTTTCTGTAGGCTTTCTTTTGAAGGCCGAGTGTGGTAAAAGCCTCTAGAAGGCCACCCAAGACCTCCTAGGACCCATCCACACCATCCTACATCCTCCCAAGCTCCAAAACCGCCCTTTAACTCCACCTGTTCACTGCCACACTCACACACAATAAATTAGATGCATGTTAAATTCACATAAAAACAAATAAAAATCCAAAAATATGTTTTTTGCTTATTTACTTCCTGAAATATCATGGTTAGATGTTGTTTACTTCCTTGAGTAGGTAATGGCATTTCTTTCATGGTTTTCATAGTGTTTTTGGCAAAAGTAGAATTAGCTTATTAATTAGGGTTTACTAGTATTTGTTGTACATTCCAGTCTTTCTCCTTTCTGCAGTTAGAATAGCATATATAGAGTAATTTTTCTTTCCTTTCATCACACATAGAGCTTTTTTTGAAATCTATAAAAGTTGGCTTGAGCTCCTAGTGATCTCGTGCCGACTGACCAAGTGATAACCTCCAATGAGAACTAGTACTTGTGCATATAGCACCAATGCTTCCAAGTTTGTTATGAACTACCGGGTTTATAAAATTAAAGTTGGCAGCCCAGGAGTTGTAGCATTCTTGCTGCAATACTGGTGCTCACCAAAGTTGTCATTATCAGAATGAATAAAAGGACTTCAAACAAGATTAACAAATAGCTTATTCAAGCAACCTTTTGCAACAAACCTCTTGTGTTTCAAGGATTGCTTTGAGGTCCTTTGGGATAAGAAGAATTCCTTCAGCCCTTCTTCCTTCTTGTCCTATCGTGGACTTAGCTAATAGCAACTTCTCCTGAACCTTTGTAAACTCAAACAACAATCAGTTTACAAACAATCAAACAGTAAAATCCTTGCTACTGTTTGAACACCTTTCAAGTCAAACAAGCAAATAGATTGCTTTTTCAATCAAGCATTCTAATCTGATATCACCTGCATCATGATACCATCTTCTCTGGTATAACCAGTTCTGATATGACCAATTCTGATACCCCCTGATTTGAAATGGGGCACTAAAGACTTCTTGTCAAGCTTACAAGAACCTCTCCCACTCCAAAGCTTATATATTCCCAAGAATCTATGCTTATATGATTGACAATTTGTGGAATTAAAGGACTTGAAATAGATGCATGCTTATGTTTGTCTTCAACTGTTTATTTGCTTTAAAACTGATATGTAGCATATAACAGTGAAACAATGCAGCAAATAAACATCATGCACATAGCAATAATATGCAGCAAGTAAACACCATAAGACAGCAATATAATATGGAGTTCACCTTGATATCTTGGGCTTCGTCTCCTTGAGCTCTAATCAACTCGACTAGGCTCTTTGGGATTATGGCTTAAATTATTTTACAAGCTCCACGCTCAACTCCATTGGTTTACACTGAACCTACGGGTTTAGAAATACCATATTATCCCACTGGTTGTCCATACTTTGCAGACAAATCTAGGCTTCTTTGGACTTGACTCCTTCATTCAGTGCTCTGAGCTTCTTGAGCTTCCAGCCTCTTGCATATGTAATGGCCTGGGGGTTCTTTCCATATACCATGGACTGTGCCGACCCGATCCATCGATCTAATCCCGCTTTATCGCAACCAGCACCGCATGGGTCCTGATAACGCATACAGCCTTTCTCTGACTGCGATATGTCGGAGATCGCTAATCGGGGATCCTTAAGGACTACTACTCTGCCCTTTAACATTGCGATGCGGTTTTCTTTAGAAAGCCTTTATTTCTCCTAAGTCCCATTTAATAAGAAAATGCCTCATTTTCAAAGAACAATGGGCAATCTTCTTTTTGCAATAACTTCTTTATCTAAAGTCCATTTTAGCCCATTCAAATTGTATTAGATTCAGATTGAAGAGATCTATGCAATGGGACTATTTCCAGGAGCATCCTTTGACTTTCATTTTTCCTCTGTGAGGAAAATTCATAGACTTAGAAGTCTATGTTAGATCCATTATGGATCATGTACTACACCCAAAAAGTTGCGAACCTCGGTTACACTAGTAGGCTTAGTCCAATTTACAATTCCTTCAACTTTAGAAGGATCAATTTTTAGCTGACCATGACGAACAATATGACCTAGGTAAACCAAAGAGGTTTTCCCAAACTCACACTTTGACAATTTTACATAGAGTTTTTTGTTTTTCAGTACATCAAACACTTTCTTCACATGACATACATGTTCATTCCAAATTTTAATAAAGATAAGAATATCATCCAGATAGACAAGAACAAAATCATAAATGAAAGGCCTAAAGAGATCATTCATGACCCTCATGAAAGTGGCTGGAGCATTGCAAAGTCCGAATGGCATCACCATCCATTCGAGCAACCCCTGTTTGGTCTTGAAGGTGATTTTCCAGACATCCTGCTCTGCAATTCGGACCTGGTGATAACCACTACGCAAATCCAATTTGGTGAAATAGATAGCATTCTTTAACTGATCTAATAAGTCATCAATGCGGGGAAGAGGGTAATGATTTTTCACCGTGATTTTGTTTAGTGCTCGATAATCCACGCACATCCTCCATGCGCCATCTTTCTTCGGCACTAAGACAATCAATGAACTGCATGGAGAAGTACTCGGTCTGATGAACCCTTAGTTCAATAGTTCCTGCACCTGCTTTTTTATCTCCTCCATCTCAATGGTTGACATCCTATACATGCCAATATTCGGTAAAGGAGCGTCATGCTGCAAATGGATCTCATGTTGGATTTCCCTCTTCGGAGGTAATCCCTTTGGTTCCTGAAACATCTCATCATAGTTAGAAATTAATTTACATAATTCCTTTTTATGCACATGATCACAACCCTGGAAAGCATCAGATAATTCGGCATCTTTTCCCCTTACAATCATAAGCATGCAACCCTTACTGGAATTCACCAACCTCTTCATTTATCCTGCACTTACAAGGTTGGCATTGATTTTAGTTTGATGAGCCCTTAAAACATATTCAACCCCATCTTTTGTGATTTGGTATTTGTTTTCATGAGGGAAGAAGATTGCCTTTCTATCATATAGATATGGACTCCCTAACACCATGCCATAGATATCCAATGGTATTACATCAAGTTTTACTTCATCCACTAACTTAGAAGCAACCACAAATTTAACCTTACACTGCTTAGTTACATTCAATTTTGCTTTATCATGTATCCATCCAAGTGGGTATGGTTTTGGATGTGGTTTGGTTTCCAAGCCTAGCTTCTTTACCAAGGACTCTGAAATTAAGTTTTCTTGGGATCCAATATCAAATAGAGTTTCCACTTTTGTATGATTTATTATAAATCTAATATGAAATAGTTCATTTCTCTTTCGTTCATTAGGAAGAGACTCATCTATTGAACTAGTGCCTTCATGTGATTCGAAATTAACATGAGGTGTAAGAGTACCTTTTGTTCCTGCTGCTATGATCAATGCTTCATCTCCCAAATCGGATCCAAGGTCTTGTTGCACAGTTTCCACTGTCTTCTGGTTGCCTTTTCCTCCATACTTCTTTGGTCTCTTTTTCGAGTACTATTTCCAACAATGATCGTCGTCATGACCTTCCTTTTTGTAGTGATTGCAATAAGATCTTTCTTCTTCATCTTTCTTGGTTGATGTCGTCCTCTTCTCCTTTCCTTTTCCTTTCACTTTGGGTTTTCCATTTGGAGGTTTGAAAGATGGTTTCTTGAAATGATCATCTCTTTCATTTTTTCCCCTATTCTCATGATGAATTTCCTTCACATTGGTCGAGTCAATAGTAGGTTCAAACAATAATAATGAATGTCTAAGGTAACTATGTAATGATCCAATATACTTAGTTACTACTTAAGGTGAGTCAAGTGCAATGTCCAAATTAAGTGCTTGTTTTCTAAATTCCTCTGTAAATCTTTGAACATCCTGACCTCTGCCTTGCCTTAAGTATTTCCAATCCATTAAGGCTTTTTGTTTATAACCCAAGGGATAGAATTATTCCTTTAATGTAGAAATGAAATTAGGCCATGAGGAAAGAAGATTAGCCGCACTCTTACTGCTTTGCAATTTTCTCTCCCACCGAACGAGAGCAGTGATACTCAACCAAAGAGAGGCTAGCTGAATATTTGCCTCATCCTCATCGATCTACTGAATCCTGTAGTAGATTTCAACCTACCTAATCCATTTGTTAAGATTTTTCTGCATTACTTTCACCGTTAAACATGGGAAGATCAAATTTGACATCTAATTTAAAGAAAGGTTTCTTAGATGCATCCCTTGAATTTCTACGATTATGGTGATGAGAAGAAGAAGAAATTTCACTCATGGAAGGAGAAGGAGGGGGTTCTTCTCCACCATTTCCATGCACTGAACCTTGTTCTTTTGTATTTCTCTCTTCTGCTTTCTCTAGCCTTGAAAGCAACTGACCAACATTCTCTGTCATTGTATAGAAGGTTTTGCGGAAATTGGCTGCTCTTCATGATGAACCTCTTCATCTGCCATGTTTCTCCTTCGATGTACACGCCCCTCTTTGGGATCGAAAGACTTTAGTTTCCCTTCGCCTCTTCGGAGCCTGGTTCTTGTTAGCATACAAACATGCAATTCACATCTAAAAAAAGACCTGCTCTAATACCACTTGATCCAAAATCTTTTGCTTATTGATGTGCTAAATAATTACATGCATAAATTGTAGCTTAACATAGAAAACTTAATGTGCACATGAGAGAAGAGGAGAAACACATAAAGCATGAAAGAAGACAACAAGACTTGATAACGGAGTTCATCCATCTTGGACTATGACTCCACGCCTTGCTCAATCAATGGGGAGGCCTTCATTCATTAAATGGCATGAAAAAGAAGAGTACAAGCATCAGTTACAAAAAGGAGTCTTATACCTCCATAATGAAAAATGGTCGAAAAATGTAGAACTCTGATGGAGAAATGGACAGCGCCATTGCATTTGTGGCGTCGAGAAGTGCTGAAACCATATAAAATTTGTCAAATTCTGAAAAAGTGAAATTTTGCCCCTCCTGCAAAATTCTGCCTTGAACCGTGTGCACTGCCTCCTCTGCCTGCGCACACTGATGAATTGATTTTAAATAAAAATTGGGTGCCATATTTCCCAATAAAGTTGTTAGCAGAGTTGGGTTGAGATTTGTTTAATAGGAAGGAGGTCGGGAGGTCAACCCCCCCTCCTTTTTTTTATACATGAAATCTCTTTATATTTAATGATCCCCTTTTTTTATTATATTATGGTTGGGCTAGGCCTACCTTGCATGGCCAGCCCACCGTACCCACCTCCACGTGTAGTTAATTGGTTGTTGAGTTTCATGATCAGGTTCGTGCCCTAAGGGCCATCCCACCCACTCCGCTCTCGTTTAATCGTTGTTCCAACAGTCTGTCGGAGGGGCCAGGCGTCATGGCCCACCCCTCCACTAATAGTAATATGTCATGTGGATAGAGTTGGGGTGGTGGGGTTGGTGGCCCACCACCCTTTTTTTATATTTTTTTATTATATATAAAACAAACTATGCATTTTTGGAAATTAGGTTTTGGACCATAGGAGTCATTTTAATGAGGCAACAATTTTGCCTGGAATCTGGCCGAAGTTGGCCGGATTTCGTCTAAAGGAAAAATTCCAAATTACGCCTTCCTTAATCTTGCCCAGTCATCAAAAGTCAACCCAACTCTGACTACCTCTATCTCCTTCATCCGAACTAGGATTGGAGTTTCGTTCGCACCATTGGAATCAAGGCGACGAGCACTTCGATCTAATGTCAAGTTTATTGCCTTTATGCCACACTAAATTTTGAGCTTTTTCCATGCCATTGTGTCTGGACATCCACCTAGATCACTGGTCCAAATCGTCATCACTTTCATAATCGCGAATTGGTTCTGTATAGCATGATCCTTCTGCAGGATCCAGTGGCACCACTACGTGGAGTGATTTATTTTCAAATATTAGCTTTCGCTTCTTCAGGTTGATTACGTCATTCATGTCAGTGGCCCAATTAATCCCAAGGAGTGCAAGGTAGGGATTGTTATCATCCACAATCTCTATTACTTAAAAATCTGTCAGTGCACTCACACCTTCGATGTCAATTGTTACCCCCTGCAACCTCCCCATTGGGATTATTTTCTATTGATTCGCCATCCTTAACTGGATTGGAGACCACTAGAGCGCAGGTATCCCCATTCTTTCCCATTTTTTTTGGAAAAACATTTGCTTCAAACCCCAGATCCAAGATAACTTGGTCCATTTCATATTCCCCTATCTGCGTGGTGAGTCTCATCTCATGTCCAGTCCTCGCCTTATGCTTACCAACCTTTCTGGCTACACACAGCTTTCTAGCAGTGTTTTCCTTTCCAGTGCACCGATTGATCAGTTCCTGCAGTCCCTTCACAGCCTTACTATCGCGAAGTAGTTTCATGGAGCTCTCTAAGAACTTGGTAATCATGGATGGGTCCTTTTCTTCAACCAGTTTCTCCTGACTTCCTGAGGTAGAGGCCTCAATGAAGCTTTTCTTTGCTTCCATAATTATTTCTTTTGCACGCTTCAGATCAAACCCAGTCTCCTTTTCTGGTTCTTTGCGGACCCACTCACCTTCTGCAGGTTGCTTCCCTTTATCCTCGCTAGTTGTCGTTCCACTCTGCAGCATAATTTTTACCTTATGGTCTTCCTCACGAGGCTTAGCCCTCATCATCTAGAGGTTTTGTGTCAGTTGCAGAGGCTACACCCCCTTTTCGTGAATCTTAGCCAACAATATAGGGCAATCCTCAGTCACATGGTCAAACTGAGTACAATAGCGGCATGACAGTCGCATTGAATTCGGGCAGTCTCTCGCATAGTGTCTTGGTCCTCCATAATTGTAACAAATAAGCTGCCCTCAGCCTCTACCAGGCCCCCCTCCACCTCGGCCTCGGCCGCGCCCCTGATACTCACCTTGCGCTCCCCCAACGCCTTGGTCCAGAGGCCGTGTTTCTTCCTACACCCTGT
This sequence comes from Pinus taeda, assembly GCA_000404065.3. Classification (NCBI taxonomy): domain Eukaryota; kingdom Viridiplantae; phylum Streptophyta; class Pinopsida; order Pinales; family Pinaceae; genus Pinus; species Pinus taeda. The sequence goes on from APFE030216487.1 coordinate 24,823, forward strand.
ATGTAGGTGTCTTGTCCATCATTAATTCGTAACTACGGCAATTGCGCTCATCATGACCTACTGATTGACAGAAATTGCAAAAGAGTTGTTGTGGTGTCTGTATGAATTTCTGCAGCAAATGGCAATTTTTGGCCGCATGTTTCCCAGCTACCTGACATATAGCACACCATAGCGTGGGCCTTTGTACTTGGCCCTACTGCAGACTCTAGCCTTAGAGGCATTGGTCCCTTTAATGCAATATAGTTTGCAAAGATGGGGCAATGATCCTTGTCATGCCCCTAACCTTTTCATTTCAGGCACTAGACTTCTTTGCGCACCTTAGGTTGAGTTGTTATGTCTTTCTTCAGAATTTGCATTTCAAGGCAAAGTTTCTACAACTGCGCGTGAATTTGTTGAACCCCCATATTATCATCTTGCATTGGTGTCTCATGCAGTCTCATCATGATTTCCAGATCTTCTTCCTGGGTCCCAATCTTCTGTTCTGATAGTGCAACCCTTAGGTGGGGCAGGAGCGAGGCTACGAACCATTCGCGATGGTGGAGGTGAGGATGGAGGTGGTGTGGATGGATCGGGTGAGGATGGGCTGAGGATGGAGAGGGTGTAGGTATTCATGGGAACCCTTGTCTTATCAATTGAATAGCGCTTAGTGGGGAAGCCTGTGCTACTCCTTCGTCGTCACTCAAAGGAGGCTCAATCATTGGGCTATTCTCAGGACCTTTTCTTCCTCTGTCCCTTAAAGACCTTCCACTTTGTGTAGCTCCAAACATCAAGGTAACTGCATTACCCGCTTTTCACACAAGAGCATCTTAATCCAAGTATTTAGTGATTTCAAATACTTACCTCGCAACCCTTTGAAGAAGCGGCACTCTGCCTCGTTGTAGATGACCGAAGTATCAACCGTGAACTCTGTCACAAACTCTCCTATGATACAGTCGAGTCAGTGATCAACAGCATGCGTGATATTATCTTCAGAGACTTCCAATATCCACACTAACTCTAGGATCCAAACAATCACATTGTCAAGCCTCCACCTTCCCTGGTCGTCTACCAACTTTGCGACCCACTCATATAATTCAACTAGGAAAGAACAGAAGAATATTTCGTGAATTTCTGTGTACAGGTATCTATCCAACCATTATTCCTTTATCAATCATGGATTCTTGTTTTCTTGTGCCGCGAATTCATGGATATTCCTATCCAACCAGTCTTCAATCTCTTTCTTAGTTGGATTCCAATGATGCGACATCACACATCTCGTTATGAAGAACCTAGTCCTGGCAACAAAACCATTTGTTGGCTTGATGGGCCCTGACCCAGGTTCAGCATTAGCTAGCCAAGAAAATTCCTACACTACTGGCTCTTTCGGCATCAATCCACGAAGCGCAGACTGAAGTCTCACCCGAAGCAATATGGGGGGATGTAGGAACCAGGTTTGTGCACCTTGAGATGGTTGTGATGTCGGTTTTTATACCTTAAACCCTTCCTTCACGCTAATTGATAAGTCGTTAGGGCTTATCAATGTACTTTCTCTTTCGGCTCTTAGAACCTCCACGAATGTATACAATCGTCCTTCGTGCAACCCTAACCAGTGGCTCAAATACTTACATGCCTTTGTTACTACGTTATTGTAAGATTTCTTGAATTATCTTAAGTGTCCACAAATTGTACCATGTAATTAAGATTGCCTTTGTGTAAACATATATCCTTGTTTGCGTTCATATAACAGATAGAAACATATACATTCGCGCGTCAAATTAGCATTATAACATAAACCCAGAACTTAACATAACATAATCACATGTGATCCATAGAGGAAAAATACACAGTAATTTCAAAATACTTCTCTTTATTGATGCTTCAGATTTCCAATACAGACTCTATCTGCCCTATGCACACAACTATAGGGGTCCGCGCACTCAGCTACGGCTTGCTACCCTAGGCCTCTGTGCACTCAGCTGCAGAGCCTCTTCCTATGCTAAGACTCTCACTCTTAGCTCTTCACGGACTCATCAAGCACTTCTACCTTTTTTCCCAACTCTACTTCTAAGACTCCCTTTTTATACAATCCCATGGTCTGCGGACCAAGGGCGAGTCTCTAAAATTGGCACAAGCTATCTAAAATAAGGGCAGAAACCCTTTTTGACTCTTGTTATCTTCATGCTCCGTGGCCACAAAATGTGGAGAATTACATTCCTTTGTACAAAATTCGGGCTTTCTACCCCAAACTCAGGCATTTAGTCCCAAAAATGACCCCAGGGGACCCATTCCCAACAATTTTGACCTATAACCTTATCCTTTATTCACCTTAAAGGAGAGGGAAAATCATTTCCCCAGAGAAAATTTAACTTTCAGTTCTTCGCTCCTCGGCAATGGCGCCAATTTGATGTTGTCCTTTGAGATAACCTAAGGTCAATTGGCTATGCCAAAGCATCTAAAATATTTTGTTTGATTTTAATGGTTGGATAACCAGTGAATTGCTTTTAAGCAGGTGCTTTAAACTTAGAAATATTCTTAATAAAACAAAAGGTTGTTCTTTAAATACATATGGTTATTTTGATTTTAAGTTGGATGGATAAGAAGAATATAGAGAAGTATAAATGATTTAATATTCAAACAGAGTATTTCACCATTTATAAGCAAAAATTAAGAAAACTATGTTTTCTTAATCAAAAAAATATAATCAAGTCATTACAGAAATATTGTGCAATTTAAACTCAACGAGGAATTTACAATAACAGATAGTTCTGTAAATTAATCTCTTAATTACACTACAACTTCACCGTAGATTCAAAATGAAATTGAGATTTAATTAAATTTTCAATCGGATGACTGTAAAAGAATTAAATTATATGAGGAATGCATAATTGAAAACATAATGAAAACAATTCACAGAGAGACAAGCCATATGAAGTAAATCCAGAATCTTGTATTATATCACAAATGATCCATCTTAGAATAAATCTGTCTGATAACTAGCTCAAGGGTGCAACCCTGAATACTTCGACAAAATGAAGTATTTAAACAAAAATACAACATTTTACAATAAATGTGTGATTGAAAAGGCTTATTATTATTACTTAAAACTAACAGAAAGGGAAGCAATTCGATCAAAAAGAATGAATCTGCACATCTGGCCCTATTTTGATGGAAAGTTGTCGTTGAGTGGCCATTATTCTAGTGTTGCACTAGCAAAGCTGATCTGTCCTCTAATCTTGATATTCACACAACGTTTCCCACCATTTTTCATCTGGAATTGATATCTTAGTTACTCTACGGTAGATCTCATCTACCTCAGTATACTTGGAAAAAGTGGGTTTTATAATAAAAATATTTTTTATCTCATTCTAAAGAAAACATATGTTGTTGATGGCCTCGTAGAACACCCTACCTGTGATGGAACCTTTAATGTTGAAGGACTTGGCTGTGTCCTTGGAAATGTCTTGTAGCTTCTTCAAGTAGTCCTCCCTGGTCATTAAATTATCATTGATGACAAACAGTGAAGGCAGACCCTTCTTGTTTCATGCATCAATTCTTGTGAAAAATCTATTGATTGCCACTTCAAGAGTATGACACTTCTTTTCCAACTGCACTACTATGTTATTTTTGGTCAAAACTTTCTTCACCTCCATAATGGTTTCAGTCCTATTGTCCACCCATAGATCATCTAGTTCATACTTGTTTTTAGAATTGAGAAACCTTATAATGATGTTGGTTGTAGCAAGCATCTCTCCCAGTTGAGCATTTATACTAGCAATTGTCTGGTTTGCCTTTTCCATTAACTTCTTCTACTAAAAAATAATTTGGATACATGGCCAGATTTCATTAATCTCCTCGATGATGTTGTTCCAGATAATTTCCTTGACATTACAAAGAGTGTAGCCAATGGAAGACTCAGTTCCTAACTTCTTCCATGATTCTATTTGATTCTGAGCTCTCTGAAGCTCTGCTGCATGAAAAATATCAGACTTCTTTTGATGATCCTCCAGTAGTTTTACTTGATCGTGTAGTTTCTTAATTTCTTCAGTCTACAGGAACATATTTTGGACTGCATTGGCCAACTAGTCTACAACATCTCCTCTACTGGTGGTAGCAGATATGGCAGTAGGAATGACTGTGATAGGAAGTGCTTCTAAAGGAGAAGTTTGTTTAGCAGCCTTCTCCTTTTCCTTGATTAATTTATCCATCTCTGTCTACTTATGCTTAAGCTGAGAAATCTGCTCTATGATGAGTTTCATCATGTCTGCCTTTTGATTCTCTGTCTCTGCAATATCCTTGGCTAGAGGATCTTCAGTAGCTGGCAGTTCATCTGCTTCCTCAGTTATGCTATATCCAAATTCTTCTTCTTGACCAGCTCCTCTACAACATTGATGTTTGTAGGATCATAACCAAGTTTGATTACCAAATCTTCAAAGGTTTTGATCCTGGTATCTTTGGCAAGAGCTGAAACTTTCTCCATCTTTAGCTGTGACTAAGCATTTGCTAGTGTGACCTGTAATTTGGACAAAGTCATAGTTGTGTTAGTTACAGTAGAGAAAAATCATTTCTCCATTTTGTTTATGCATCTCCATTTGGTCAATGGGATGTATATCCTTGACATCAAACTCAAAAGATGTCTTTTTATAGTCTAATGTTCCTTTGGGCTGAGGAACTTGTGCATGAAGGAATGCCATCTTCATTTCCCCTTCTCTGAGTCAAAGGTTGATAGTAGCCTACTTTGGGCACCTGAATTCTGCATCCAAAAATGGTTGTATGCGCTAATCTTCAAGGCTTCGTTTTTGACTTTTATTTCCTTGAAGATATCCATGATGCTCTTCTTTAGCTCACTTGAAGTAGATGTACCTGTGTTCATAATTTTTTGCTGCTCTTGTGAGGTTGTGGAGGTGGTAGGAGACTTTGTAGAATGATCATCCACTAATGAAGTTACAAGAGGCTCATTAGTGGTGATAAGAGTCTGTTGCTTTGAATCTTTGCTAAGGCTTAGTCTGGAACTAAGCATAGCCTTCTTTTTGTACATGATTTTAAATCCCTCACTGAAGATATTAGTCCCTAAAGGGGACTCTTCCTCTCTCCTCCTTTTGGTTGTCTTCTCTTGCATTGTAGGAGTTTGCATTATAGATGAGGAGACATGTTGTTCTTCTACCTCCTATAATGTGTTCTCTACCCACTCTGGTTGATTCTTATGCTTTTCTATTTCTTGCCTAGGTGTGTAAAAATAAGGAGTATATTTAGTTTCTACCCTTAATCTTGAAATTATCCCTAATGGATCATAAGACCAGGTAAAGTTGAGATTAAACTACATCTCCTTCAAAAGTTTGTCTGCCTCTTCCCCTGTTGTTGTAAATGAATGGGCCAACGTGCATTTTTATCTTAAATTGAGACTTTTTCTTGGTAGCAACAAAATGGACTTCATCCATGTTGATCATCTACCTAATGTATTCTAAGGAAAAAATCCTCATTGGGAGGAATTTTGACAACTTATAAGGTAGGAGATCACATCCAAAAATCCTTATTTCTATGTAATTTTCATATAAGTACCAGTCTCCTGTTTGCACTTGTTCTAATAGCTGTAAGACCTTTTTGATTTCTTCACTAATCCTTGGTTTAGTTCTGCTACTTAGGAGGCCTATGGCTAGGTGGACAAACATCTGAGTAAAATGTTTGTAAGTGTACTCTTTATGCTCTCTCATAACTAGAGTAGTCTAGAAAATGACCGGCTATTGGTTTCCCTTCTCATCTAGCTTTTGCAAAGACAGGTTTATGTTGTCCCCCTAAAAATATAGGAACATGTAGACTAAGACAGAGGCATATTTGGATACCTCCTCTGTGGGAAACTTGACTAGCTGCTGATGAATAGACTCTACAAGCAAATGGCTAAAGCATTGAACACAATTGAGGGCTTAGCATCATTAGAAACGATGGGTAAAAATCCTATAATGGCCTTATCTACCCATTGATTAGATTAGTAACCAAGAAGGTAGGAAATGACAGTGATTATTTGCTTTGCTCTTTCAGGGAATATGAAGGAGGGATAAGGAGAATTTTTCTTCGGTAATGCAGCACCTTGTGTCAAGAATAATTCAAGAGTTTGGGCTCTCTTAGCAAAGTCTAATTTCTGGTATATTTCAACCAGGGGTTCATGAGAAAATGGGGTAACATTGTTTATTGGGGGCTTGCATCATTTGATCAATAGCCTGAGGGGTTATGGTGAATAAAATTTGTCCAATGGGGTTGACTATGGCCCTTTGGCTTGGAAAATATGAGGCATGACATTTTCTAATGAAATCAAGGGTGATATGGGTACAAGGAAAAATGTAATGAGGTAGGTTTGACTCCCACAACTGGATATCATCTGATTTGTCAATATATTTATCTTCAAGCCAGTAGTACATCTCAAAGAGTTCGAGCTCATAGAGTGTTTCGTGAATTTTGTAGTCTCTATCAGCCATAGGGATATGGTGAAGATCTACAGGAGGATAGATCATAGGATTGACAACTTCCTTTGGTCCTCTGTCCTTTGGAGGCATGATGGCTATGGCTGAGAGTGTAAATTTTCTTAGGAGGAGACAATTCACAGATAGACAAAAGGTTCTGGGGATAGGAACAGAAGGAATAATTCATAAATGATCAGACAGATAGTGTTGCTAATAGTTGACAATGTCGGTATTTGGCGATCAACCTGTAATCAAATCAATAGAAATGATAAAACATGAATTATGTAACCTCTAAACAGATAGGAAGGAGGTTTATATAGGAATTTTGGTTTTCCTTTGGTGGCGCAGGTCCATTGAATTAACAACTAAGCAAATTAAATGCTTAACGGGTTGATTGTGGAGGGGATGAATATGATTTGATGGAGTATAACGGATGGATGATGTGGCATAAGAGGAATGGTGGAAGCGCAACAATCAGGTAAGCAGTATCGGGAGTAAGGAATCAACTTTCGGGGGGGTGACTGGTTTGTGGTTTCACTCATGGGGTCTTGGAATGTTGGTGGAGGCTTCACATGTAGGGGCGGGTGCGGTTTGGTATTAATGCATTTCGGCCCCCCCCCCCCCCCCCCCCCGCAGTAAACGCTCAGATGGCGAGGGGGGCTGAAATTTCATGCGTGCCATCGGATGTGGGAAGATGGGCAGAAATGGATTGTGACATTATGGGGGATTAACCATGTCGTGATAGGATTTCCTGGTGGGATCAGAAATTAATATTTAATGTAATGTCGACGAATATGAGATATAAGAGGGGTATGAACTTAGGGAAATGAAAATGAAGGGAACGGATTGGCGGAGGGGTGATATGGGATTAAAACTTAGTATATGGGTTTAAAATTTAGGATAGTGTTAATATCCAAAATTAGCATATAAACCTTAGAGTAACCTTCATTCTTCTTTCTTTTTCTTTTGCACATGAAAACACAATTAATGTTTGATTATGGCACATTTAGACTAGCAGCATGTGCATTTACGAAACCTAAAATGAAGCATTTCTTTTCTTTTGCTTCCCTAACATTTTATTTTCCTTTGCCTTCTTTATTTACGGCACCTAGCACCTAACATTTTATTGATATGGATGCCTATAAAACATCAAATTTTCCTAACATTCTAACTTTTCGTTCTTTTGCATCCATACCCTAACTTAACATTTTGAAATTATTTTGACTAATATTCTAACTTATCAAAACTAAATAATGTTACAACATTTTGTAAGGCCTTAGATTAATGTTCCTACAAGTCCCTATAGCTACCTACTGTATTCGTCAAACTACAAATCACAATCATCCTATACATGAGTCAGAAGTGTGAAGAAGATGGAAAGGGAAATTTCTATTGCAACTATAATCAAACAGATATTTGTATAAATGTTTGGCAAGAGCGCAATATTTATTCACTTGTTATGAAACCAGCTCGCAAAAAGATAGAAAAGATAGATGAACGCCTTAGAATTCAGCCTCTTCGAGGGGAAACCTCCATTACATTACACAAATGAACAATTCTTGGATGATACAAATGACAAGACCTCCTTTCTATATATAGGAGTCTAAGGGGTCATAATATAATCAGAGCTG
>APFE030216487.1:34000-64084 GCA_000404065.3 Pinus taeda
TTCTAAATATGAAGATGCAATACATACCTTTTGTAACAGTGGTACACCATGTAGATCAAAATATTTCTCCATATGTAGTATCCAATTTACCGGATCCTTGCCATCAAACTTCCTCATCTCGCTTTTTCTTGATTTTACGAGCTCAATCTTGAAACGATTGTAACACTGTAATTTCAGATCTCCATGTTTTGAAATTTCTTCCTGTGATAGCTCTTTGAGTTCCCTTTCTAACCCCGCAAATCTGATCAAAATTTTATTATCCAAGGAAGAATCATGCCAAATGTCCCACGGTGACCTGAATATAGACTAATTCAGTGGAGCTAACTTGTACGACATGCCATGTATCATTTTCGACCTTAGTACCTGAAACTGATATACAGAAAACTATAGGAAGTCCTCTTTCGGTAACTTCTTATGAAATTTCAATCTGATGCTCAGAGAGACAGTTATGACGATTTTCCCCCAATCACCTGTTTGGAATGTAATTCAGGGGTTTGCATAAACCCTAACTTACACAAACTATATCTCTGAAACTATAGAAAGATAGGATCTGAAATTCGGAGCCAAGGTTCAGACCGATTTCTTCTCAAATGGGTCTCTATTTTAGCTTCTGAAACTTCGTAGCGAAATAGTTATATTGAAAATCCCACGATCACCTGTTTTAGTAGAAATTCTAGAGCTTTCAAAAACCCTAAATTCCTCAGATAATATATCTGAAACTATAGTGAGACAAGCTCTAAAATTCGTACCTGAGGTTCAGAGAGATGTCTTCTCAAATGGATTTTGTTTTTAGCTTTTGAAACGTCACAAAAAAAAATTTATAGCGAAAATTCGACGATGACCTGTTTGGAGTAGCAAAACCCTAGAATCCAAAGCTCTGATACCAAATGTTATGAAACGAACCCACAGAAATATAGAAAAGATAGATGAATGCCTTAGAATTTAGCCTCTTCGAGGGGTCAACCTCCATTACATTACACAAATGAACAATTCTTGGATGATACAAATGACAAGACCTCCTTTCTATGTATAGGAGTCTAAGGGGTCATAATATAATCAAAGCCAACATAACAATAATAATGTAAGGGAACAATAATAATGTAAGGGAACAATAATAACAATAGTGGGCTTCTATGGGGCATAATAATAAAAATATGGGGACTACATGGGTACAAAAATATAATAAGGGGGTTGTACTAATAACAATGATGGGTTACACTAGTAATATAGGGGCGACAAGTCCCTATAGATGCCTACTGTATTCGTCAAACTACAAATCAAAATCATCCTATACATGAGTTAGAAGTGTGAAGAAGATGGAAAGGGAAATTTCTAATGCAACTATAATCAAACAGAGATTTGTATAAATGTTTGGCAAGAGTGCAATATTTATGCACTAGATCAGCTAGCAAAAGATATATGGAATCTAAAGATGAACCTATGCCTTCAAATAATACTCATAATAATCAACACCTTGTAATGGATGATGTGGCAGAATGTTGTTTGTCCAGGTGTTGTAGCATTTTCTCCTATATTAGTTTTAATTTGTGTTTTGAACATTGAAAAACTTTGAAGGCCATGCCGTGTCTTCCATGTTACATCAATGGGATTTAAATTTTGACTATTACCTTTTTCAAATTTCATTTAGCACCTTCACACATTCTCTTACATTTTATTCATCACCATGTGTTCCAACTCCATTGATGGATCCATGGATCTTTTAACAGACTCAACAACCTCTATTTTATTTTTCTTTTAAATCATTTTTGTGTACATTTGCATGCTCTTGAAAACGATACTTAGATTTTGCACCTCTGCTAGGAAGAGATACTTATGTTGTAATTCATATTCCTTACCTTTCACAAAAATATTAAAGGATAATTCCTTCTCCTTGAGATTTTTCATGAGGGAAACAATTGTTTCTTGTATTCTTTGATAGATTTTGCAGTTGTAGTGCAAGTACTTTATTTCTCTGTGAAGATGGATTAAAATTTTTTCCTCTGGTCTTCTTCTATTTAGAAAATAAATTTAAAACATCTTCTTTCTCCAATTCTTCCTTCAAGTACTTCCTTTTATTTCCTCGCTTCTTCAAGATCCCTTGATGGAAGTCGTAAGAGCCATATTGGAAGCCATGAAACAATTTTATACTCTGTCAAGTATTGGAAGTTGTGAGAGCCATGGCTCGATAAAGAAAGTTGTGACCTTTTAACTTGCACAACTAGGGAGCCTTTGTCTCTATGCACACTAGTATGACTCCCACATAGAGGCCACACATCCCTCTAGGTTCTCTATAAGCCTGTGGCTTGAATTACCCCCCTTTAGCTACAACTCGTAGCATTTTCCCTCTTTTAGAGTCTGTGATCAGTAGTAATTTCCCTTTGGCTTCAACTCATTTATAGTTTTTTCATGATGCTTTCCTTGGGTCTAGGTCGCTATCATGGAAGTGTTCCAGGTGGTTGATTATTAGGGGGACCTGGTGCAAAAGGAAACATTTTTGTGATCCCAGTTGGAAGAACGGGGATTAAAGGAAGTATGGAGCAAGGTTTTGTGGCTCCACTTGGCAGATCAGGGCTTGAAATAAGCATGACATAAGGTTTTGTGGCTCCACTTGGTAGATCGATGCTTTAAGGAAGCATGGTATAGGGTTTTGTGGCTCCACTTACTCATGAGGTCTTGTCTCTTTTTGGAGATTCATTCATGGAGGGTTTTCATTGGCAGGATTCTATTCAAAGCAGAAACATGGGTATAGTTGGAGATTCAAGTCCTCACACTAGCATCACAAATTTTTTGGACTCTTCTGTAAGTTTGGGTTCCTTATGGGTCGACAACCGAGGTTTTCTCCTTGGGGTTATTTTCCATGTTTACTACTCTTCAGGGGTTGCCAATTTTTTCTATAGAGCCCTACCTTTTCTACATTCTTTCACTACCATTAACAGACCTAACTACCCTTACTTCCCATGGGCTCTATTCCCCCTCCTCGCCTCTAGCTCTCTCTATCCTGCCTGTCGGTTTTGAAGAATTTCTTCCTTCTAGTTCTCCGGAAATCGCTCCTCCACTTGACAGTCTCGCAACATGCACACTATCTTATTATTTAGATTAAATTTTCAAAGATTAAAATATTTTTATTTTCTAAAAATATATATCAAGTAAAAGAGACAAATTAATCTCACATGAATTTCATTCTATCACATGCATCCATAGGTTATTCATCCATCAGTACCTATGCGAACCCATGAAAAGAGAAATCTATGGTTAGGTGTATCAACAACTAGACCGAAGATCTAGACAATTTTCCTTGTGACTACTCAAATAGGCCCCGTTGGGAGAAATAAATGGGAAACAATTAGGGTAGGCCCCCAATCTGCATGGATCCATATGTTTATTGAGCATTTTCACTTTAACATATTGATGTCCCTTTTAGAGATGGTGTACCAATTACTCTATAGAATAAAGATTAAAATTTTAACCACACATATGTTTTTTATTGTTTCATCTGGATGGGAAAAGAGCAAAATGTCATGCATGACAAATAGTATCTAGGTCTCTTCACTGTGAAGGAGACATGAGTGGATGAAAAGTAGCAGAAGAAAACACAAGTGCGTGTGATATATGGTTGTTTCTACCAATGTAAAGGACAAGAGTAGAGATGATATATGCATTGTTTTCACCTACCATATATCCTCCATCTACTCGTATCCTTTCCTTTGCACCTTTTGATACAATTACTATTTTTAATAAGTTAAAAATTTAGAAAGGTCAATGAAATTAAATCACATTGGGAGGAAAAAAATTTATATGCCATCGAGAGGAAAAACATTATTTATCTTTCTTTTTTTATTAACTATCTCACTTTTTGAAACCTTCACATCTTTGATACAATTTAGGGTTGTCAAACATTTTTTCCCTCCTATTACGTGCTTTTCAAACCCTCTGTCGTTTATGTAGTTATAGTTTTGCTCTAGCTCGACTTCTAGGGAAACTCCAAGTCATGCATTTTTTTTTATATAAACCAGCAACTGAAAATTGTGGCTATATATTCACCATACTTAATTTGTCTATCATTTGATTGCAGAGGAGCCTAGCAGAGTAGGTGCATGTTCCCTGTGTTCTCAACAGCAAATATGATGCATATGTCGGGGTTCTGAATTCCCACAGTGTCAGGTAAGAAGAAGAAAGGAATTTATTCTCTGTCCTACAAGTCCGACTACTACAATTGTTCGTTCAACTGTGTCAACTAGGTAGATGAGGTCGATGTATTATGTTGAGAAGGGAAAGTTTAGAATGAAACCGAGGCCTCGCTACTCTTCAACTAGTCAAAGGGCCTATCAGCGTCGTTTCTATCATCGTCCAATGGCACGTTTACTGGGAGGTTGAGTTCTTGGCATATTTATTGGGACGCCGAGTTCATTTGGATTGGAGGCAGAAATTATTTAGCATTACCAGAATTATCTTGAGGAAAAACTCAATTATTAGAAGGCCAAGCCCATCAAGTATTGTGACCATATTTGTGAAGAGGCTGAATCTATGTAGGAGGTGTATTTATTATCATAGGGGTCGAGTTATTGAGTCAAGACGAGATCATCATTTTCTGAGGGTGTATCCTAAAGCGAAGAGTAGAAAAGGTTGTTGAAGGTTCTAGTGTTTCGGAATACCGTGATCAGCTTCTTCTACAGGCCGATTTGTTTCATTGTCACAAGATCTATCAGCCAGGTTCAATAGTGCATTGTAAATATTCGGATCAAGCTAAAAAGAATCATCATTTTGTCCCTTTTACATCTCTGTTGAATGTGTTCATTACTTTGTCTTTCAAGAATTTGACGAAACATTTGTCTTTGAAATGTTTGAAGAAATGAGTGAAAGAGAGGTTTAAATTTTAGTGAATTAAAACCAACATGTTAGCTTGGGAACGTTACATGAAATTATCTTCCTTTATCTTTGGAATTGCTTCATGCTCTCATTATACCATTTAAGATCTGAGTCCTTCAACAAATTTGATATGGGTTTTGTAATCTCTACAAAATTTAGCATGTGCCTCTTGATGAAATTTATTCTATCGAATGAAGGTTGCACTAATTTCTTGCTTCTAGGTATTGGGATTTGTTGAATTGCTTCTATGATGGTTTGATCGATCTTGATGCCTTCCTTTAACATTGTGTTCTTAGGGAGCTTTCATTCATAAACTATGATGACTGACTTCTTTGGATTGAAGGATATCCCATACTTTCAACATCTGTGGAAAACCTATTTAAGAAGATGAACATGGGCACTTTTTTTTGGACATATATTACCGTAGGGATTTCCCCCTTGTATTGGAGAAGGGCCAACCTAATGTGAGGGACGGTGCCACTGAGGTGAAAATGGTAGTATTTCTAAGTTTCCCTTAGGGTTTCACATTTATACTTAGGGATTTTTTATCTTAAGTGAGAACTTGGTTGGTAACAGTTTGGCACTATTGCCAAGGATAAAGCCCATTTTCTCATGTCTTGAATTTTTACATTCATATATTAATGATCCTACAGTTACAAGTTGTAAAAGGTCATTTGGTGACTCTGCATAAGGAGGTTTTTTTGAAGAGATATTCTACAATAACATCCTCATAGGGCATTTTTCACTAGATTGCAAAACTAGAAAGATATTATGGAAGAAACGTATACAACTTAGCATGTCAGTTACAAAAGTCAAGTAGCTCAATTATTTAGTTTATTGACGATATAGGTTCCTTATTTTTAATAGATATGGCCACACTATGGTTAGAGGACATCTACAAACCACTTGATATCTCTCAAATTAATGAAGCTCCACATGAAATTTTGGAAAATGCCATTGATAACATTCCTACATTCCAAGGAAATAATGTTTCTTTTTCCTTGGATTTTTTTAAAAAATTAGAAGTGTGACATTTAAAATGGGAGGATTGAGATACTTAGATGTCACCAAAAAGTTGTTTGCATTGTCTCCTGTGGATGATGTTGTGGAATGGTGAAAAGGATTGCTTGATAATTAATTCAATGTGTGGCCCCCCTTGAAAATGTTTTCCTTGAGAAAAAGTGAGAATGAAAAGATAATAGATACTTATTGGTTGCTCTAATTAGTGCTAAAGGAAATTAGAATGAAACTATAGAAGAGTTCAATAAGTGGTTTAACTGGATTGTGCAATAATCATCGTGCAAATATTAAAAGTCTAGAGGCAACCATCCTTATATATTACCTTGATTCAATTGATGGAGAGCTTGGTTTCCATATCAAAGAAAAGGATCCCTAGAACCTTAAGGTAGTCCAAAATTCAACAGTTAAAATTGTGAAGAATATGACCATTGATAGTAAAACAAATCAACCTAGTTCTTCAAGCGCAAATATTTCCTCAGTTGAAGCGAGATCTTGAGTGATTAATAAAGTTGATCTTGGTCTTACTCCTATTGTTGTAACAACATTAAAAGAATCTATTAAACATATGGAGTCCATATTTATCGAACAAAACATATCCATGCAAAGTAGATTGGTATAATTTGAGAGAGCTCAGTAGTGAAATAGATATCCAGGAAATGGATAGCCAATGGCAATGGAAATTAATGTTTTAATTCAATTATTGGTTTGTCTTGAGACCACTAGATACCTGTCAAGCCTCCCGAATTATGTAGCTAATAGAAAAAATACATGATAGTAAATATATTGAGAATTATGATGAGAGTAGTTGAGGCATCAATATAGTAAAGTGAGTTTGTTTCCTCTCCAACGAGAATCAAATTTTTAGGTGTTAATGGCTTCATGCATTTGCAATTGGAAAGCAATAATGTTAATAAATTATGTGGATAATCCACACATTCATTGGGAAAAGTTCAATCTAACATCCCTGGAACATCTTGATTTCAATTTATTCTCATACAATAATGGTGATACTTCTTCGACAGGGGGGGCAATGGCCTCAGTTAGTTTAGAATGAAAGTTACAATCCTCTGTTAAGAAATCGATTACGGCAACAAGAATACAAATTTATCTTATCTTGTCAAATTACTTGTGTTGTTATTTTATCTTTTATTCTTTATTATTATTATGTTCTTATCATCAAATAATTTTCCAAACACTGAATATCACAAGCAAGAAATAAGGAAACAAGATATAGGCTCCAAGCCAGGGAAAAACCCCTCCAAGGGGAAAACCTAGAAAGAACTTATCCTCTTATAGAACCAATTCAAATGAGACTTCCAAGACTCAAGACAAAAACAAGACATCCACCAATAATGAAGCCACCAATCAAATAGGTCTTCTCCAAGATAAAATAGAGTCTCTCAGGACAACGAGGCAAAATATCTTCAAATCAAGGCTAGACTAGATTTTCAGCCTCCCAAAGAAGCTATGCTACTTTTCTTGTAATTATTGGACTTATAGAGTACCTAGAAACTCTAATTACTTCCCACGTGTGACCTGTAATAGAGATGGTTTTAGAGATCGAACTTCGTTAGGGTTTTTTGCTCCTTTGCTAGGTTTT
Source organism: Pinus taeda (assembly GCA_000404065.3). NCBI lineage: Eukaryota > Viridiplantae > Streptophyta > Pinopsida > Pinales > Pinaceae > Pinus > Pinus taeda. The sequence goes on from APFE030216487.1 coordinate 41,487, forward strand.
CCTTGCCTTCCAAGGCTTCCGCACTTCTTTTCCAATTGTAGATCGAATGTGAGATATGTACATCAAATTTGGTTGAAGTTCCTCCTTTAAATAGCCTTTCCAAGAGGCTCGAATAATCCTCTCTAGGTTGACTTCATCATAGCTAGACGACTTGGCCTTGGGAGTCCTCTAGACTATTCTAGAGACAAAATAATTATTATTTTCTTGATACAAGTGCCCAATATGGTCTTTTACAAAATTTGAGTCTTTCACTTATGTAAGTCCTATAAGAATTAATAAAATTCTTGACCTAATTGACAAAAGACTTGAGCATGAAACCCATGCTTTACAAAATAATCTTATTTTTCTTCTTTTGATACACATATGAGTAAAATGACAATTATGAAGACCGAAACTAGTTACATCTTCCAACACTCCCTCTTAACTAGGGAGTTATTCATAATTTTCCAACCAGTACAAGAACAACACTCACTTGAAAGTTCTCATAAGAGGATTCAGACTGGTAAGCCATCTTTAAGCATCAAAATCATAACCAACATTTTCACATGTTATTATTGCAAGGCCTTGACTAACGTTGGTGCACTAAGATGTCTTTTTATAGGCAATCTTAATTCCTACATTAATTATCAACCTAGGGCAAGTATTTTTATTTCAAGAGTGTCAACACTATATATCCAGTGAATTCAAAGGCTAACTGATAATTAAAGAAATTGGAATCATTGTAATTGCTATTCCTTAAATTCAATCCAAACAACTCTGAAAGAAATTCATAACACACTTTGCAGTTCTACTTAACCTATTCTGAAAGCAAATGAATCTGAATAAAAATACAAAGAATCACACTTGGAAATCTTACTGGAATTGAAAATAATTCATTGAACATGAAAGAGAACTATGAAAATTGAACAGTAAATAACCATATAAGCATCTCACAGAAAGCGATCAATTCTATCTTTGAAATCTATGATAGCATTACTTAGAACGAACAGTGATCTAATGTTGGAACTAACATAACCAATTCAATAAAGAGCATCATGCATATGTAACACACAGCTAACTCCTGAAGCTTGAATAAACAACAAATGTAAATCAGAATTGTCAATCCTCACGGTAATCAAAATGATATTAACTTAACAATAACAAACAGTAAAGAATAAACATAAATGATCATAACACAGGTGAAGCAATAGATCTTCTCTTGACTGGGACCAAAGTCCCCAAAATTCCCCGCTATTAGATACTCAGAATATGATTATGGATTAAACGTAGTCTTCTTCATTAAAATAAGTAACAGAGTTACAGCATCACCAAGATGAAAGTATTATATGTCCAAGAGAATAATTACAAACTGTCAATTTCTGAACTCTTGTTCAGTTCACCTTTCAGCCTTATATAACATTTACAAAAGTAAATAGATAGAAGTGAATCCTCAGGATCAAGGGATCTTGAGGATTTTGCAACAATTGATCTAATCTCATCATAAAATAGCACCGGTCTGCCCGGTCTTCCGCTGTCCTACTTGCCTCAGACGTTGTCTTTTTCCTTTACAGGTTGTTGTTGTTCTGTCGATTGAACAACCATCGTTTAATCCACGTCTTCTGCACATAAAGATAGTATAATTCGGTTTTTTGTGCCTAGATTTATCTAATCTATTACTAATTGCTTTTACCCAACTTCAGATATTGTTTCCTCTACTTTTATCCATAAAACGAAGATAAACATGTGAAGACGAATGCTAAATAAAGTTGTTTAAAAGGAGAAAACGTACCTTTTTCTTGGCCCAACATACTCCCCAACTTACCTTGTTGCATATCCTCATGTAATCAGATGGTTTAGGTGCAGTTGAGTTAAGGAACAAGCAGGGTATACCTCCTCCTTATAGACTCTGAAACCGTTTTTCTTCTTGAGCATTGCAAAGGCCTAGTTTATGTGATGATCTGACGGGTTATAATCACAGCGGTAATCATCTGGAGGATACCATATAATTGGGCTTCTATACCGACACCCTATCCACTCAGGCCCCATGGTTAAGACCATGTAATTGTATTTATGGAAGCGAGAGGAGGTAGCTTTAAAATTTTAGTAGCCAAATGGTTCTTTGTTCCTAACAGTATTTCTGGAGGCTTCCCACCTTTATCTAGCTGTAGAAAAAGCTTCTTCTTTGATCTCCTGGAAGTACTCCTTCCCTGCTTGTATAATATCTATGTGGAACGGCCCTAATTGGCCCACAACCCCTGTTCGTTTCATAAATTGTTTGTGCCTGACATAGAGATGCAGGGGTTTTGTAGGCTCTCCCCTAACCCATAGGTCGATGCCATATCATCTCTTTTAAAAAATGTTATGGGCTTTAGCCCATTTTATTTGGTTAGTAGCAAAGGAAAGAAAGGCTTGGAATTGGATATCCCATATGAAGGGGCCAGGATTGGTGCCTAAGTCATCTTCTAAAAAGAAATTATGCATGTCAAGAGGCACTGTACCTGCTCATTATGTTCTCTGAAATACTTGACAAAGTCTGGGGTGGTCTTGATTTCCACAGACTTACCAGCTTTAACAGCTTTGATCTTCAGCGGGAGGTACCTTTCTAGGAGGAACAATGCATAGTTGGTAGCAGGAGCTCAGCATGACGAGGTATCTGAGTAAAGAGAGAAAATAGTCTCCAAATCCTCTTTAGCCTTCTGTAATTTGACCTATGCTCTTTCAGCCTTCTTTTTCTCAGCCTTTTACTAAGAAAAGTTCTCATCCTCAATAACTGTGAGTGCCCCGAATTTCTTCCTTAATTCTTGATGTACATGTAGGGGCACTAATTCCTCTTTATGTTGGGTCAATTCTTGCTAAACCTTAATTAGTTCATTCTACAATTTCCTAATGCTGCTTCCCTTACTAGGGGAATGTAGGCAGGTGTCTCCTCTATTAAGGCCTCATCATCCTTTGTTTCCATAGGATCAATCTGAACAGCAGCCTCGGCTGCTTCTTGAATCATGCAATAATCAACTTGGATGTTCTCTTCAACATCAGTTTGAACGGAAGCATTCACAGTAGGGAAGTTTGTTTGGGTCTCCTATGGGAAAACACAGGGGTCTTCAGTCTGCATTTCACTTTCTTCTAAAAGACATGGATCTATCTGATTTTCCTTTGAATAAACCAAAAGAGTCTCAGTCTGGGTTCCAGCACCTTCACTAGAACAATGTTTTGTCTGGGCCCCTATGGTCTCCATTTCTGCTTTCAATTTTCTGACCCTGACTGCTTGCTTCAACCACTATCTTAGATGCCTAATTGTTCTCTTTTGCTTCCTATACCTTTTAAGCATCCTTCTGAGCCTGTCCTTGTAGGTTTTCTTTGTTGTGAGACTTCTGACCGACGGTGGTACAACTTCATTTTCCTCAGGTTCATGCTTAGGAGGAATTGTGTTGACATCAAGGTGGGGTTCTACGGGAAACATATCTCCTGATGGATTTTCAACTTCCATGTCTCTTTCATCATTAATTTATCTCTCAAGAGACCCCAATGGAATGGTGTCTCCTAAGCAATTATCATTTTTAGGGCTTCCTTCTAGGTGGGCCTCGTCCTCAGGGGACTTCATAAACTAGCATTCCCTGGTTGATTTTCACCTCCCAGGGTTTCATCTATAAGATTTTCTTCAGTTGAGGGGTCAAGTGGACTCGTAGTTGCTGCTTGATTTTCTTCTTAATGGTTTCCTCTGGATGCACCTCTGCTTCAAGGGGCTTTTTCACGAAGGGACTGATCTGTTCTTCCCAATTATCAGTAAACGGTAGGGTTTGATCATAACCAGGACTGCCAACAGAGGCAGACTAGTTGGGGGCACAATTTTGTCTTTCAACATTCTCAGATTGTTCTATTCCTTCACCAAATATCCCCATGTTTTCCAGTACCCTGGCCACCTCTTCCTCATAGTCTTGCAAGGAGTCATTCTGCGGATTTGGAGGTAGTGTGTGAGATGGCTCGGCCTCATTTATTTGAATTGGGGTGTGTCATTGCGACTTCACCTGCATAAAGTTTCTTCGTTTCACTGGGCCCGAGGCCAAGGAGGAATTCTTCTTTTTATGTGTCCTTTTTGGACCTGTGGCTCTTGGCCCTTATTGTTTTGTTGCTGGGTTTTCTATAGGTGGGGCTAGAGTAGGATTTACAATATTGTCCCAAGTTAGCTGCTGCTAGCCAGTCCATGTATGATAATCAATTTGATTAGCCCATGATGACTGATGACTGTATGTGGGTCCTTTGCTTTTCTAACTTGACGAGCAACATCATGCAATAGGGAATTTAAATAAAATGGTCGTAAATTAAAACAGAGATTTAAAATGGTCATAAATTAAAACAGAGATTTAAATATTTATGTCAAAATATTTTTATCTTAGGTGGAATAGTAACAAACGCATGATCAGTGGTAAGTATTAATGACTGTCATTAAAGTGATTGGACAAATATGTTATAATGAATATAAAATAAGAAGTTTCCATGCATGTTGGCTTTTTAGAAATGTTGTTCAAATGGGAAATTTCCTTCAGAAATGAATCCATAGGTGGTAATAGAATAGAGAGCATTTGGCAGTGTCACATAGTACTCAAATACCACAAGCAGAACCACTTCTGCCAGCAGGCGTTCATATCCTCGACAGGGTTGATTTTTAACCCCACAAATGAGCGAGAGTCCTCCTTTTAGTATGTAGATGATTCTTTCTTTTCTTGGCATAAAGAGACCACTATGATGGCATGGTAACCAGATAATCATAGTGCCATTCACCAGGATATAAAAGAGTGATCAGGCTGGCTCATGATGAGACCCCCTATCCTTCTGATAGTTTTAATTATCGAGACGGTCATTACCTTGGTTTGGTGGCCAAAATGGAATGTCACCCGTTGCAACCTTATGATCATGGTAGGTTGGCTCGTACTAAAACACCTTGTCCTATTTAATACAATGTTTGTTTCATTTTCATATTTCTTTATTTTCATATTTTCATATTTTGATGCTTTTATTGTAAAAAGAGGGAGGCTCATTTACTCCTTAAGAGTCAGGGATGGTGTAAGAAGTAAATAAATAAATAAATTCCAATGAAATTTTATACTTTTACCCCAATATCATCATATCAAAGGGATTTATCCATTTGAAAGTGTGAAAGATAAACCAGCATGGTATTAAAATAATAAATCATTTTATGATGTGTCCAAAGAAAAGATATTCAGCCAGTCATTATAGAGATGCACCATGTCAGATTTTGAATAAAGATAACCATCAAAAGGTTTCATAGGTCATAATGGTATTAACATTACTATTTTTATTTATCTTAGGCACGAATCCAGCCAAGTTGTTTTTATTCAAACATAAAAGAGAAAGAAAAATGGCAAAAAGAATGATCGGCGATGAAACAACAAAGATAAATCACAGCTATTCATTCTACCGATTAAACAACTAACACACAAAAAGAAAAATCAGGGTTGTTCAATTGATTGATACATACACTCAAAAAGTATTGTTCAATTGATTGAACAACTACACAAAAATGTAAAAAGTGTTGTTCAATTTATTGAACAGCAATTGTTCAATCAATTAAATTAGCAAAATCATGAAAGTGTTAAAATGTTGTTCAATTGATTGAACATCAAAATAAAAAAGAAAAAGACGCAAAAGCGTTGTTGAATTGATTGAACAACAATCGTTCAATCGATTGAACAACAATCGTTCAATCGATTGAACAACAAAATCAAAAAGAAAAAGAACACAAAAGTGTTGTTCAATTGATTGAACAGTGATCATTCAATCGATTGAACAGCGAAATCGAAAAGAAAAACCTCAAAAGTGTTGTTCAATTGATTGAACAGCAAAATCGAAAAGAAAAATAATGCAAAAGTGTTGTTCAATTGATTGAACAACAATCGTTCAATCGATTGAACAGCAAAAATCGTAAAACACAAAAGGTGTTGTTCAATTGATTGAACAGCAAAATCGAAAAATGGCAAAACTTGTTGTTCAATTGATTGAACATCAAAAATCATCAAATGCAAAAAAGGGTTGTTCAATTGATTGAACAGCAATCGTTCAATCTATTGAACAACAAAAATCGAAAAAAGCTCTTAAAACGCAATGTTCAATTGATTGAACAGCAAAAATCGTAGACATGCAACAAGTGATGTTCAATTGATTAAACATCAATCGTTCAATCGATTGAACAGAAAAACACCAAAAGTGTTGTTCAATTGATTGAACAACAATCGTTCAATCGATTGAACAACAAAACACCAAAAATGTTGTTCAATTGATTGAACAGCAAAATCGTAAAAATGCGAAAGTGTTGTTCAATTGATTGAACAACAACCGTTCAACCGATTGAACAACAAAACACACAAAGTTTTGTTCAATTGATTGAATAGCAATCGTTCAATCGATTAAACAGTAACTCCCGCACAAAAATAAGCGTTGTTCAATTGATTGAACAACAACACGCATGCAAAAATAAGTGTTGTTCAATTGATTGAACAACAATCGTTCAATCGATTGAACAGCAACACAAACACAACATAAGTGGAAAAACACTTACCAAACACATAAAGACAAGAAAAATCCTCATATTTACATGGTGATGCCTAACTGAATTGCAATCAATCGAAAAAGAGTATATACATTATTTACAGCTAAAGAAAGACACAAATTTATGAGATCAAAGTTGTTGGGTCATCACTCCCTGTAGCTAAAATTTGCATGGTGGGGTCCTCGCATACCTGTTGGTAGAAAGACTCCTTGGTGGGTGGTTTGTGATAAAGATACACCCGATGCCCATTCACCTTAAAGGAATGGCCAGACTCGTCAATGGTAGTCAAAGTGAGAGTACCATTGTTATGTACTTCTTGAATTTCATAAGGGTTGAGCCACCTTGTTTGTAACTTGCCCAGAAAGTCTTAGAATCTGGAGTCGTAGATGTGTCCCTTTTTGAAACGTCTTCTTTTTTATAAGGTTGTCGTGCCACTTTCCCTGTGCTGTTGAATAATTGTAGTCCGTTGCAGATCAAGTAGTCGAGCCTCGTTTAGTTCATTTATTTGTTGAAGTCGATTGGTTTGGGCTTCTGTTAGATCCATTCCCACTTCCTGAGCCTTTATTAGAGTCTTTATTTTGAATTCAATAGTAAAAATAGGTTCTTTTACAAACACAAGTTGGTACAAAGAATATCCAATAATATTTCTCCAAGTTGTGTGATAGGCCCACAAGGCCTCTAGCAGTCTAGCAACCCAGTCTCGCCGATGTGTTGAGATTGTCTTGGTTAGAATTGTTTCAATGACCTTATTGGTGCTTTTAAACTGCCCGTTTCCCTGCGGGTGATACAAGGAAGTGATTCTATGTGTAATGTGGTGGGTTCTGATAGTGGTTGTAATCTTGTGTCCTACAAATTGCCCTCCCCCATCTGTTATCACTTCCCGTGGTAAACCATACCGCACAAATAACCCAAAAAGAAAGTTAATTATAGCTTCTTCTGTAGCTGTTGGAAATTCTATTGTTTCAACCCATTTTGTCACATAATATGTGGCAACAAATATGTAGGCATTTTGGTTTGATGGCGGATGGAATGGACCAACAAAGTCCAATTCCCATCGTTCGAAGGGTTCTATGACTAGTTGGGGATGCAGCGTAATTTCATCAGATTGTCCAGGTCGGCCCCTCCTTTGGCAGCTATCACAAGCAAGGGGCATATTTCTTAGCATCTTTAAAAATAATGGGCCAATAATAGCCCATTTTTAGTACCTTATCCCCTATCCTACGATCTGTGAAGTGTCCCCCGCAGGGATCATCATGGAAAGCCTTCAGGATGTCATAAATCTCATCCTCACGAATGCATCTGCGTATACACATATTACACCCTGTGTGAAAAAGATATCCACCAATCCAAGAGAATCAGGTGCCTGGTGCTGACCTCTGTCCTTGTTTTGTGTGACCCTCCTAATCCTGTAATGTCTTCCCTGCACCCTGCAATTATTCAACAGAAATTAGGCCTATTTCTTGTTTTTTTTTTCTTTTTTTTTTCTTTTTTTCTTTTTTTTTTGAGAGAGAGAGAGAGACAGCTGGGGAGCCTCCAGGAGGTTTTCACCCTCACTGTCTGCCTCGGGCGCCTCTAAGAGGTTTTCACCCAAGGATCTTTTCATTCTACTTCTGCGTCTTTTTTTTTTTATGATCAAGGTGTGGGTGGAGTAGAGACAGGGCCCTGCTCCACTATCAGCACTAATTTGTCCAAAGTTTCAATGAACTCCTGCCTCGAAAGGGGTTTCCCGTAGATTTTCAATTGATGCCCATTGACGAGCATGGGGATGGCTTCTTCATCAATGGTCCTGATAAGGGCTGAACCATTGGCGTTGCATTTCTCCACTGTATATGGTCCTAACCACCTTGTCCTTAGCTTCCCTTTGAAATCCTTGTATCTTGATTCATACAACAGCACCCAATCTCTTGGCTGGAATTTCTTTTCGTTAAGGTGTCGGTCATGCCATATCTTTCTCTGGAGTTGAACTACTTCTGAGTGGAGAAGGGCCTGCATTCTCTGTTCATCTAATCCATTCAGCTGTAGTAATCTTTCCCATTGTGCATGGTTGAGATCCAGGTCCAGCTAAGCTGCCACCCTCAATGTGTTGTATTCGAATTCTATGGACAGCAAAGCCTTCTTCCCGTAGATCAGCTCATAGGGTGTGAAACCGGTTGTCATTTTCCAAGTGGTGTTATAGGCCCAGGTGGCCTCAACCAAGCGATCTACCCAATCTTTTCTGCTGCTGCTCACCACTTTAGTCAAAATCTCTTCTAAAGCTCTGTTAGTGACTTCCACCTGCCCATTTGCTTGCGGATGATAACTGACTTCCTTGATCTGTGACTAATTCCCTTGGCTAGCCAAACTTGTAGAAGACATTCTCCCTCAAAAATTCATCCACTTTCTCTTATGTCGCTACCTTGATTGCCTTTGTTTCTGCCCAGATGTAAGACTTTTGTTTTGAAGGAGGGTTGATAGGACCCACAAAGTCCATGCCCCACTTCTCAAATGGCTCGAAAGTCACCTGAGGCTGGAGGGGCATTTCATCCTTTGGAGTCGGTTTCCCCATCCTTTGACATCGGTCACATTGGCTGATGTATCTTTTTACATCTTGATGAAGAGTGGGCCAATAGTAGCCTGCCTGTAGAATTTTGAAGGCAGTCCTTTTTGCTGCAAAGTGTCCTCCACAGGGCCCATCGTGACAGGTTAGGAGGATGTCAAAAACTTCCTCCTCCCTAACACAATGCCTCAATATCTGATCTGGGCCAAGTTTAAATAGGTTGCTCCTGATCCAAGTGACTGGGGCGCTTTTCCTCACGATTTTGCTCTTCTCTTTTGAGGATAGGTGTGGAGGGAACTGTGCTGAGACCAAGTAATTTGCTATATCAGCAAACCAGGGAGAGAGTACTGAAATAGAAAACAGGTGTTCATCTGGCATTTGATCATCTACCATCCCTTCTTCACTTGCAGCCAAATCTAGTCTAGACAAAAAGTCAGCAACAACATTTTCCTTACCCGGCTTGTCAACAATGGTCAAATCAAATTGCTGCAACAAAAGTAACCATCTGAAGGTATGAGCATTTACATAAGGTTTATTCATTAAATACCTAATCGCAGCATGATAAGTGTGTACGAAGGTTTGATAACCAGTGATGTAGTGTCTGAACTTGTTGAGGGAATGGACTACAGCCAGGAACTCTTTCTCGGTTACGATATAGTTCATTTCTACCTTGGACAGGTTTTCACTAACAAAGTATATGGCATATGGTAGCTTCTCCTCAACTTGTCCTAAGGCTACCCCTATGGCTTTGTTCAAGGCATCGGTGTGGATGTGAAAAGGTAGGGCCCAGTTTGGGCCTCTCAGGATTGGGGTGGACACCAGCTTATCTTTCAACTCATCCAGAGGCCCTTAACAGTCGTCAGTCCATATAAACTCAACATCTTTCTCGAAAAGGCCAAACAATGGCAAGGCTAGCTTACTGAAATATTTAATGAATCTTCTATAATATCCTACTAAGCCTAGAAAACTCCAAACATCTCTTACCTTTTGAGGAGGCAGAACCTTTTGGATGATAACAATTTTGTTGGGATCCACCTGTAATCCTTGCTGAGAAATTGTATGACCTAGCACGGTCCCTTCAGTCATCAAGAATTCACATTTTTCAGGACTAAGGGATAGGTTCATCTCAATACACTTGGTTAAAACGTTTCCCAGGTTAGTCAATGCTTCATGGAAGTTGGACCCATAAGGGGTAAAGTCATCCATATAGATTTCTACTGAATCATGAACCAGCTCAACAAATATGCTCAGTACTACTCTCTGGAAAGTGGAAGGAGCGTTGCATAGCCCAAAGGGAAGGACCCAGTAGGCAAAGGTACCCCATGGACAAGTGAAGGTGGTCTTATCTTGGTCCTCCGGGCTGATTTGGATCTGATTATACCCGATGAACCCATCTAGGAAAGAAAATAACTTCTTCCCTGCCAGTCCATCCAACACTTGATCTATGAAAGGCAAAGGGAAATGGTCCTTCTTGGTGGCTTTATTAAGTTCTTGGTAATCTACACAGATTCTTCACTTCTCGTTTTTCTTGGGCACAAGCACCAGAGGTGAGACCCACTCACTGTCGGAGATGGGGTAGATGAATCCCGCATCCAACAACTTTTGCAATTCTTCTTTGACAATGTCCTTAAGGGCTGGATTCATTCTCCTCTGAGGCTGTCGGACTGGTTTACAATCCTCTTTGATATAAATATGATGGGTACAGACCGAAGGGTGGACTCCTTTCATCTCCTTATAGCTCCAAGCGAAAGCATCCAAATGGTGGTTTAATAAGCTACACAGCTCCTGCTCCTAGGAGGGAGATAGGGATGAGCTGATCTTTAAGGTTTTTTCAGGGCCAAATTCCGCATTCTTAACTCTGGGAGAGGTTGGATCAGCCACACAGAGGTCCACTAAAGCGTTGGCTTGGGTACCTTCCACTAACTCCTCTAATGGCAGCGCACTAGGAAGTGGATTTTGAATCAAATTCTCAATCAAGTCATCCTCAGTTTGAGAGCCTCCCCTGGTGGCTTCTACTGTGCACAATGGTGCAAAGTAGACTTCATCCTCATCTCCCTCCTACAACCATAGTGGTAAGTCATGTTCTAACAGAGGTTGGGCAAGAGGATATAGGACTAGTTGCTTGGACATAAGCCCATTCTTGATGGTCATGCTCCCCGCTCGACAACTGATGTAAGAATCCGCAGTAGCCAACCAATGCCTTCCCAAAATGAGGGGGTATCCAGTGAGTTTTACCTTTGGCTGAAGGACCAAGAAGTCTTCAGGGTACTCCCAAGAATCAACAGAGACCAGGACATCCTCCACAATCCCTTCGAGATTCATGGTGGAGCGGTCTGCTAACTGCAGTATTGTCGAGGTCTTTCTTAAGGAACTCTGAAGGCTAAGTTTGAGCATAGTGTCCCTGGTCATCACATTAATGGCAGCCCCTAGATCAATAAGGGTGTGGGGGGTTATGGTGCCATTAATGTGGACATCAACTATAGGACTCCCAGGGTCCAAATATTTTGGATAGGTTACTTTCCCCGACATTAGATCGGATAGTTGTCCTATGACATTGATAGTTGGGGCATCTCTCTTGCGCCTACCTGGGTGCCTAAAACACTTCTCCTTGATCAATTTGTTGTAGATTGGTACATCTTTTATGGCCTGGAGAAGTGGTATTTTCACACACAACTATTTAAGTTCTCCCAGAAGTTCAGCCTCCTCTGGGTTTGGCTGCGTGGTTGTTTTTAGTCGCTCAGGAAAGGGTGGAATGGCTTTGGGTTCACTTTCCTGTTTCTCTTCCTCATCCTCCGGGGAAGGAGGTTGGCGATCTGGAAGGACCTTCCCAGATCGTAGGTTGATCTCTTGAATCTCCACAACATAGGTAGGGCATGTTATCTCTCATGTGTATACCTGCTAGGCCTGTCTGTTGTTGGGGTTCGGGTTTGGTTGATCAGGCATCTGGGGTTGTCTTGGAGGAGCAGGAGGTAATGGTTGTGGTTGAGCAAGAGGTGGAGGCAAAATAGTGGGAGGAGAGTTGTATTGGGGCCTCCACCCCGGCTGAGGTGCATTCCACTGAGGTTGTCGCTGGACATGAGAGTGAAACGAATGCGCAATAGGTTGAGTATGGTATTGGGATGGATACGACCAAGGAGGGGGTGCGGACCAGGAAGGATGAGCGGGGGGACCCCAAGAAGGTATGTGAGCGGATTGGTTGGGGTTGTAATAAGTTTGGGATGTCCCTTGCATCCCCTATTGGTAAAGCCTGGATCCATGCGGCCTCCTTTGGTTGAGGAAGTAGAGTGGTTCAGTGGCTACTTCAGCCCCTTGGTACATGGTTGTTACACAGTAATTTGTCACCGTTGGTCACCGTCCCTGTTACCCTTGTTTTCGTACATTGGAGGACGCTTTTCGGGACCTGTGACCAGTGACATAACCTAAAAACACTTGCATTGTGTTCCCCTGAGTACGTACTTCATGTTCCCTGAAGACACCTTTTGCAAATTATCCCTAAAAAGTGCCCTTTTTCCATTGGTGCAGGTACATAGTGTCTTACCCGCGCCAATGACTCAAATCCTCAAAAGGAAGCACGCCCATTGGCGCTCTATCCTAGAGCAACACCCGCGCCACCTAAATTTGGCAATGATTTTTAGCCAACGCGCACTCATATGTTTTTTCCTCTCTTGTCATGAAGTTTTATGAGGGAAAAATCCTCAAGATAGAGGTCGAAAGTCATTTTTTATCCATAACAACTATGCTGAGCAGCTTTTCAGGGATAATGCCAATCCACAATGGGCGTCCTGGTACAATGTATCTTCCTCCCTTCTCCATCTATAAATGATTGTCCTCATGCATTAAACAAGCTAGTTTTTTTAGAGTCTTTGTGAGTGCTGAAGTAATGCTAGAGTGATAGTGAGAATTGTGAAGCATAGGGAGGTTATGCTGTCGGAATTCTGAGAGAGAGGAGGTCACTTTGCAAGGTGTATGTAGCTGCTTGCCCAGTCAGAGAATAGGTTCAACATCAGAACCTTGGTTGTATCTTTCTCTGTTTTTACTCATTAATAGATGACTATCATTATGGTTCCACTCATGTGTCTTTATAATGATGATTGAGTTATATCTTTTCTGACTGATATATAATTGCATATATTGGATTTTATGCTTGTATTTGTATCGTTCTTTGCATGTGCAGGTGTCTGTTCATGAGGATCGTGGGGATTGTGACCAGCCGGAGCAAAGGAACGGGAATGACGATTCTTCTACAACTACTAGCGTTGGAATCCAGGTAGGCCATCATCATCGATCTTTGATTTGCAATTAGGAACTTGCGTGTTAGCGTTGTGTGATTTTTGCTAGACCCGTGTTGGGCTAGTGGGATCGCCACTGTCTGCAGAGGGGATTTACTAGTTCAACAATTTGGCGACTCTGCTGGGGAACTAGCTTGTTGTTTGATTTTGTTGTTTGATTTGTAAAATTTAGACGGAGCCTGAAGCACGGCCAGATAGCCTTCGAAACACTATTTCTTTGCGGTAGTGAAGTAGATCAAAGCCACTTCATTCAATCTCCGGTTTGGTTTACGGACTGAACAATTTCAACTTTGTCTTGCATGTTAATTTTTCTCTTGTTTGCTGGCTTGAATAGCTTTCTGGATTGAATTGATTGGAATCACCTTAAAATGCTATGAGTAATCGACTTGCCAAAATAGACAAAATTGAGAGACCCAGATGGACCCATATGTCTATGAACCCCCACAACACTTGGTTGAATATAGAAAACACCGCTTCTAAGGACGTTTTTGGGATTGACCAGAACCACCCGACCTGGATGCTTTCATACGGAACCCAGAATCAGGCACGAGATTTCACAGGCCCTATTTAATTTCTTGTTGTTTCTTGCTTTCTGGCCTTTCTAGATACTGTAAACCAAGCTTTGGACTACCTGTTTTGTTTTTTTTACCTGGCAAACTTGATTAGCGCGGTTTTTCTTTTGACAGTCGCGCCAGTTGGCGCCTATTGCTAACTGACAACCCGCGCCAATCCCTTTATAGCGTGAGTTACAGTCTGACAGTCACGCCAGACTTGTTAACTTTTTCAGTCAGCTTGTTTGTCAGCCTTCTGAGCTTGGATTTGTATCTTTTTGCATCTTTTACAGCTTCTGGAAGTTAGTTGGACCTTTATGTGACTGGTTGTTCTTTTTATCCTTCAATTGTTTGCTTTTTTCCTATCGATTTTATATCTTAGCCCTAGTGGCTTTGCATGTCGAGCCTTCTGTGGGAATTTATGGTTTGATGATCTAGTCAGCTTTTTGGTTGTTTTCTACGCTCTTCTGGTAGTTGTACAAGTTTGGCATTCTATGCTTCAAGTAACTCACTTTTAGCTTGTTTATTTCTTTCTTGACTTCATTTGAACCTAGATCACATGGTTCATTGAAAGTCTTTGTGTTTTCCTTGCTTTGATAGGTCATTTTTGACGTTTCAGAATTGGTTCTAGATTCCTTTGAGTGAATTATCTGTTGAGTGCTTATCTCTTGAGATCTATTGAGTGCATCATACTATTCTAAAGAAAAAAAAAACAAAAGATCTTTTGCTTTTTATTAATTAGCATTTCTTGTTAATTGTTGCTTTTAAAAATAAAAATAAAAATAAAAATATTTTCATTTCTTGTTATTAGCTGCATTAGGATCTTTGTGATCGTTTTGTTTGTATAAAAATCTCCACTCTCCTATAGATAGAGTTCATTCAATGAAACGATACAATTTTCGCATATAGTTTGCATTTAGGAAGTTTCAAGAGATCACATACGGTAGGACCGAAAACTGAAACATAATTAAAGATAAACCGTAAAATGAATTGAACAAACCTAACAACGCATTGGAACATAACGCACATATTCTAGAGGTCTAGGTTAGAGACATGTTCCGGCGTCTTTAAACCTGGTAGTTTTATCGTTGAGTGGTTGGGTGTTCCTCCACGGTGAACGGTAAGTGCCAGTACGGATTGTGCCCACGTACCGGCGCGTATTTGGGGAGAACCCTATAGGCTTGCAACCTTTGTCATAGGAAGCCGAGTCACCGCCCTAAGTCGTAATGCACTGAACCAGCATGTCGGGAGATTGACTGTATAGGAAGTCCGTTTTTCCTCTGATTTCCAGGTGTAAAGCAGTTTTACGGATTGTTTGGAAACCTTTTACCTAGTTCTCCGAGTAGTCACTTTTGTCCTTTTCGGATCTCTAAAAGAAAAGGTGTAAGTGAGCATCTTGTCACTTCGTGTCATTAAATATTCGAAGGAGACTAGAGTCATCTTTTCGTCCTTTTCTCGACTCTTAAAAAATGAAAAGGTCAAGTTCAGTGTCTTAAAATTTATTTGGCCACGATCACATATAACCCGGTTAAATTTTGTTTGCATTAGTCTGAGTAGGGTCTGGTTTCATTAGATTCCCTAGGATTTTGTGAAATTCCATCCTGGCGGAATTACCAATCTCGTCTTCCGAGATCCCGGTTGTGAGTCAAATTCTTCCTATTGTTCCAAGTATACAACCGCTTAACTCTCGTGCTCCAGGTGACGAGGATTACCAATTTTATACGAACCCTATTTGGGAACCTTCTTAAAACGGTATCCCTTTTTGGGAATACACTTCTCCTCAGAAACCATTTCCTTCTGATATGGAAAACCCATCCCCTACTACGACTGACGAATCCGGCGTGCCAGGGAACGAGATTCCCAGCACAATGGAATCTACACATGTTAGTAGAACTGCTACTACCGGGGGACTGCCTCTTGGTTATAGAGCATTGCGTGATTTTATATCATCTCCTTTTCCGACTTCTATTTGGTCACCACCCATTTTTTCCAATACGGAACCTTCGACTCCACCACCTCGCAGTACAGCTGTTACCTCAGTGACAACCCCTCCAACAATATCTGTGGCTTCTTCGACTCCTATGTTTAGCCGACCTTCGTCCTCTTTATTTGCAGGTTTTGATCCTAATGTCTCACTTGGAGGGCAATATGATCAGTATCTACCACCTCCTGGGACTAGGACAGGTCAGCTGTCCGTCGGAGAGATTTCAGTCTCGCTGTCCATAGATTGGGGTTCCACTTCTTATCACGGTGGTCAAGCGTCGTATGCGCAACCTGAACAACCACATCAGCAAAACCTACAAGGACAATCCTTCCAAGGAAATCCTTTTGCTTCTAGTGGTCCCTTTTTCACTCCTCATACACAACCTACTGGTAATCCAGGCCAACCTTCCACTCAGCAAGCTCAGCCTGGTATCCAGCAAGGTTCTCATATTGGACAAACTGGTCAATCGTTTGTTAATCCAAATCAACCTAACGTCCAGTATACCCAAGTTTCCGGCCAAGCTGCCCAAACAATTCGTCAACCAACTGTCCAGTATACTCAATCTCCTGGACAAACTGGTCACCCTCAAACACAGCAATCTGGTATGATAGGACAACCCTCTGCTGCACAACAGCAACCTCAGTATCAGCAGGTAGGTCAAACTCAGTATCAGCAGGTAGGTCAACCTCAGTATCAGCAGGTAGGTCAACCTCAGTATCAACAGGTAACTCAACCTCAATACCAGCAAGGTTATCCTTCTGCTCAGATAGCCCAAGGTTATCCATCTACTGGCGCTGCTCAACCCGGCACTTGGACCCAAGTAGGATCCCAAAATCCATCTGGTTCTCAAATGCAGGCTGGAGGTCAATCTCAAACATTTTATCAAACTCAGCCTAGGTCTCAAACTCAATTTGGGGTCCCACCACATTACGATTATCAACAACCTCAAGGACAACATTTGTTTGCTCCTTACCAGAATTATCAACAACTATATGCTACTTCTGCAGCATCGTTTGGTAATCCATACGCTGGGGGGCAAAACACAAATCCCTACGGCCAGCACACCATGGGGCCAAATCCGTCAGGGCAAAGCCCATGGGGGCAACCACCACCTGGTTGGAACCCGGGCACTTCATCCTACCAGCAGCCCCAGACGTCTTTCAATCCTCATTTACCATTCTTAGCGACTTTAGAATTACCGAAAGTATCCAAACTGACTAATGATCCTATTCTTCATAATCCTTATTGGCCTCTGGTTCCCACCAAAATTCCTGGTGACTGTCAAAAATTCGATGGTAAAGCTAATGAAGATCCACAAGCTCATGTCATGACCTATCATCTATGGTGTTCATCCAATTCATGGCTTGATGATTCGATTCGGCTTCACCTTTTTCAAAGGACTCTCACTGGCTCCGCCGCTAAGTGGTATATTGAGCTCAATCGTGGATCCTTTCAGGATTTCAACTCGTTGGCTATGGCATTCCTTACTCATTTTCAATTGCCCATTCGTTATGAAACGGGCACGCACCTCCTCACGTCCTTAAGACAAACAACCGCTACGCACATCTCTGATCACATCCATGAATGGAGATGGCGTAGACGTATGATTAAATTTTGGATTCCTGACCAGCTTCTCACGGATTGGTTCACGACTTCGTTTGTCCCTCCAATAGCTCAGGACATTGCTATGGGAGCGTGTGTTACTGAAGAGAAAGCTATTGCGCGTGCTCAGTACCTTGACTTGGTTTATTCTCAGTCAGGTATATTGTATGATTATTTGCCTGATGCCCCTAGACCAGGAACATCCAAAGCTCCGCCAACACCTACTGTTGACGGCATTATTGGGTCTGTGAGTTCATCCTCTAAGAAAAATTCTGCGAATCCTGGGAAGCAGAAATCAAATGCTCCAAATGAAAACACTTCTTAGGTTATACCTACTTCTAAACCTACTTCCGAGGTTAATGCCGTTCAGTCAACCAAGACAGACAAAACCTCGAAATCAAAAAAGAAAGAGAAAGGGAAAAACAAGCCAGAACAACCTAAACAGGAACCACCTAAACCTCAATCTGAGGAGAGTGCCAAACGCAAACCCAAGTATCCTTGTCTCATCTGTGATGAGGATCACTATACCAAGGACTACCCTCGGCGGTCTGAAGTTAGTCGTTTGTTGAAAGGCGCTCCCGGGGTCCCTGCGGTGCTTAAAGAACCCTTTCCTTCACAGCAAACTCAAATGGTTGCTGACCCCTCTCAACCTCCCTCTTCCTTCGGTTCCCAAGTGTTCATTGCGGGAACGATACCTGTTAATATCAGTACTCGAACAAAAGATTATCCATCTACCAGGAAGGAGCCTGAGGTCCCCCCTAGTGCTCCTCCGTTCAGTTCAAGCCCTTTCCATATCGAGAGACCTAGTACTGAAACACCTCTTCGACCGCCTCCAAAAGGAGTACTCCGGAAATCTTCTTATAACCCAAACGCCCGTGCTGCTCAGCACTAGAATATCATTGAGGATTTAGCCCAGACTCCATCGGCTATGTCCGCTTTAGAAGTTCTCCAGAGCTGCCCCTCTCAGAGGAAGTCCTTTCTATCCGCTATCGGCGGCATAGACCCGGCTGACTCGAATTTAATTACGTTTGACTTAGAACGCCATACACAAATACTGCCTCCCCAAATTGCATTCCTTATACAGGTCATTATTGATAAGAAAACTATCCATCGTACAGTCATTGATGAAGGTGCTTCAACTTGCATCATGTCTGTTGCCTGTTGGAAAGCTATTGGATCTCCGACGTTGAGTCAATCTCCCACCACCTTGGAAGCTTTTGATGGAAGAGCATCCCGTCCTTATGGTATACTCCCACGTTTACCCATCTCTTTGGAAGGGAAAATGGTCGAGATGGAAGTTGAAGTCATTGTTGCTACTCTAACCTACAACCTCCTTCTCGGACGCAGCTAGATCTATGCAATGCAAGTTGTCGCTTCATCTTTCTTTTGTATCATTCGTTTCCCTCACCAAGGGAAGATTATTACTGTCGACCAGCTGTCATTTTTCGCTTCCTCTTCGGAAGGAACTATCCCTTTTGTGGAGCATACCTCCAAATCAATTGAGAGTCTGGGTCACGGGCTTTTCAAAGATCCCGCCCTCATGGGTTTTTTTCCAGCCCCGCCTCCGAATGTCGCTTCCGTCAATATGATTTCTACTTGTTCTGATCCGTGGATCCTTCCTCCCATCGACCAAGTAGATTCTTGGGGCGACCAGATGCCGTTGAGTCCTGCCGAACTCAACTACGTCGAAATCGTAGCTGCATCGGCTCCTTCTTCTGAACTTGCTCTTTCAAGCAAGCTTTTCCACACGTTCGCTCCATCCTTAGGGCTTGTAGATCAAACTTCTTCAGATCTTTTAAAAGAAACATTTTCTTCTGACGAAGCTATTATTGAGACTATGTCTCTCGAGGAACCTCCTTGGCACGATATCCACCATCGTTCCTCGTTTCTCTCTGTCCCTCAGGATATGTCGACTCGTATCCAGCGGTTTGCTCCTTGTTTCCCATTTCCAATCCTTCAGTCACATGTTCAAGTTTATCAAGCCTCTTCTGAAGGTAATATGGAAAACATTACGCAAACCCAGCCCATCGACATCTCTCTCAAACCAGGGATCGTCGAACACATTCACATTGGAGTCACTTGTACTCCAGAGGAGATTCGACTTTATTCAAACCTTTTTTGCGAATTTCGTGATGTTTTTGCTTGGTCCTATGAAGAAATGCCGGGCATTGATCCTAGCATAGTGGTGCATGAAATCATCACGTACCCAGGTGCTAAGCCTATTCGTCAACGTTTACGTCCGGTACACCCACGAAAGGCTGTAGCGATCAAGGCCGAAGTAGAGAAGCTCCTTAAAGCCGGTTTTATTTATCCTATCCCGCTCACAGATTGGGTTTCTAATATTGTACCCATCACTAAGAAACAGGGAACTATCCGCGTTTGTGTCGATTATCGTGATATTAATCGGGCCTGTCCTAAAGATAATTTCCCCACACCATTCATTGATTAGATTATTGACGAGTGTGCGGGAAGCGAGATGTATTCTTTTATGGACGGTTTTTCTGGTTACAACCAGATCAATATTGCTCCCGCTGATCAACACAAGACCGCTTTCATCTGTCCATGGGGTACTTTTGCCTATAAGAAGCTCTCTTTCGGTCTAAAAAATGTCGGCGCTGCCTTCCAACGTGCAATGTCCTACACTTTTCATGACATACGACACATTGTATAGCCATACCTGGATGATCTTCCAGCTCATTCAGCCAAGCGTCAAGACCACCCTACTCACCTTCGCGAGATATTTCTTCGCTGTCGACACTACCGAATCAGACTTAATCCTCACAAGTGTGTCTTCTGCGTAGAATCGGGTCGACTTCTAGGATTTGTCGTCTCCCACGAGGGCATCCGACTGGATCTCCTCAAAGTTGAAGCCATAGTCAATCTTCCTCCCCCCTATACCTTACAACAATTGCCAGAGCTTGCAACGGTAAAGCGAATTTTTTACGTCGTTTCGTTCCAACTTGCGAGGTGGCTAAAGGGTTTTTACATGATTACTTAAAAAAAGATGTCCCTTTTCATTGGAGATACCTGGCTCAGATATCTTTTGAAGACTCAGGGTCTCTTGTTTCTGCTCCATTGCTTCGCCCTCCAAACTATCACGTTTGACTACACCCTGCTATTTAGCTGCCGCCGACACCACTATCGGCATGTTCTTGTTCAAACCGACGACCGATGAAACACTGAGCATGTATTTATTATCTCAGTAGAAACCTTTTAGATACGGAAGCTCGATATGCTTATGCGAGAAGTTGGGCAGTTAGCCGTCGTTTGCGCTGTCCAACGTTTCTGTCCCACTATTATTCTGCATGCGCACACTACTATGATTTCCGATTGCAACCCCATGACGTATATCTTGTCACGCCAGTTGCTGGGGGGCAAGTACTCAAAGTGGATTGTCATCCTCCAAGAGTTTGACTTGGAATTCGCTACCGCCAAGTCAAAGAAATCGCTCATTTTTGCTGAGTTAATTTGCTCTTTGCCATCTTCTTCTTCGCCCTCTCATACAGAGGATCACATTCCGAATGAGACTTTGTTTCTCATCAGCACCCTCGACCCCTGGTACAGTGACATCATTATATATCTGCAAACGTCCTCCTTTCGCCCGGGCGTGTCTAAAGACACTCGGCGAAGGATTCATCATCAATCTCAACCATATCGTATCATTGGGGATACCTTATATCGCCTAGGCGCCGACACTGTTCTCTACCGTTGTATTACTCACGAGGAAGCTGAGCAAGTCTTGAATGACTGCCACTCAGGTGCTTGTGGTGGTCACATGTCCGGATATGCAACTGCCCAAAAAATCCTCCGTGTTGGCTACTTTTGGCCCTCTATCTTTAAGGATTTCATTCTTGCTGTCCGTTCCTATCATGAGTGCCAGATATTCCAGCAGAAGATGCGAGCTCCCCCCGCTCCTTTGCACCCTTTTGTTACCGTCGGCCCTTTTGCAAAATGGGGCATTGATTATGTGACCTGTAACCCTCGCTCGGCCGGGGGGCATGGGTTTATCATCGTTGCCATCGATTACTTTACTAAATGGGCCGAGGCGATGCCTACACTGACTGAAGACAGTCACACAGCGGCACAATTTTTATTCAACCACGTTATTTCGTGATTCGGCATCCCTCAACCCATCGTCACTGATCACAGAAAGCATTTCCGGAATCATATGATGATGGAACTAACAACCCAGCTAGGCTTAAAGCACGATAGTTCTACTCCGTACTACCCTCAGTCCAATGGCCAAGTTGAAGCGACCAATAAGATTTTGGTTACGATGCTTCAACGTACCGTTGGCATGCACAAGTCTAACTGGCATTTGATGTTGTTCCCTGCTTTGTGGGCTTACCGAACCTTTGTAAAGGATGCCACTGGTTTCACTCCATTTCAACTAGTCTATGGACTAGAGGCTACCCTTCCAATCGAGCGTGAAATCCCTTCGTTAAAATTAGCTGTCGAGCTACTTCCCAACACCACCCCATTAGAAGAACTTCATCTTTATCTGGAATGGCTAGATGAGACTCGTCGCCTAGCCAATTTGGCCATCAAAACACAGAAGAAGCGAGTCAAATCTCACTTTGACCAGACTGTACATCCACGTTCTTTTAACGAGGGAGACTTAGTTCTGTTATACAATCAGGCAAACGATAAGCTAGGACCAGGAAAGCTCGAATCTATGTGGTTAGGCCCTTATATTGTCAAGAAAGTTTTGCAAAAAGGGGCCTATGAGCTAATTGATTATGAAGGGAACCCTCTCGCACAGCCCCGAAACGGGCTGTATTTGAAAAAGTACTATGCGTGATGCTAGTACGCTTCATTTTGTATATACATGTACTCTAGAAAGTGTGTTGTGTATGTGTGTTAAAATTTTAATAGACTTGATTGTCGCTTATTGTGTCTTTCGCTTCTTGTGCAGATGTCTAATACGCCTTATATTGGTTTCGCTGATGGTGCCTGTCGCAGTACTCGTAACTTGTCCTCTGCAGCATGGGTGATCTATGATCCTCATGGTGAGCTGATAGATCTTCAAGGTGTCTGTTTGGGTTGTACCACGAATAATGTCGCCGAATATTGTGCCGTAATCGAGCTCCTC
>APFE030216487.1:71281-84019 GCA_000404065.3 Pinus taeda
ACATTAAAAAACAAAGAGTTCTTACCCAGCTCCTCATCCCAGTCCTCTCCGGCAGGCAGAGGGAGATCGGGATCTCCAGTGAAATCCGTGCCCGCATAGGGCTAGTCCTCAACGACGATCATCTGGTGTCAGAGCCAGATAAAGAACTCGGGCTTCCAGGACATCTGTTGGCCCCCTCCTCCTCTGGGCATAAGTTCTGCCCATCGATGCAACCTCAATTCCCGCAACACTGGATCTGCCACTATTCCCCCCGGTACCCAGAAGATCAGCAGCCACTCTAGAAAGAAAGTCACCACGATCGACCCATATCCAAACTATTTGTTTCCATCTCGCTTACACTTGGTAAGCTGCCTTTTAATGTTGGTCGTCACTGTCGTGGCCCAATCAAACAATGTCGGATGGAGACACTCAGTGGCGAGCAGCAAATGATTTTTGTTGGCCTCATGGGGCGCCTGTACCCCAGCTGCCCGGGTAATGGTGACTAAAATGACTCGCAGTACCAGGTTGGGCACCGTGTTGATATCTAACTTCTTGCTGTTTGCTCCAAACCGTGCTCCAGGACACACTCGTGCCATCACTTCCCTTATCTTCTCCCCGGAAGGCCGACTACCTGTCAAAATAGGTCGTGCACCTCACCGCGACAATCCAGTGATAAAATAGACATCGGAAACATCCAATTCCAATGTCTGGTCCTTCAGGCGAAATACCTGATCTTCTACATCCCAAGCATCTACTATGAAGCGTAGTAGCTCAGGTTGTGCACGTAGGTATGAAGTGTGGAAGAATTTCTTCGAACCACAGTCTCTTAGAGCATTCATACAGTCATCATCCTCCAATGCCAAGGCATCAACATCGTTATGCTCTCGTTCTTTCCATTCTAGAACCATTTTTGGCAAAACCCTGCAACCAAAGATAAAATTTCAATTGTTAGATCCTTAATGAAACATAAATTGAAACAAATTTGCAAATTTAACGGTCCAATGTGGTGAAAAAGGAGATCGTACGGTTGGCGTGGCTGTTTCTAAAACAATCGCGCCAATGGCGCGACCCCTTTAGGGAAAAATCGCCATTGGCGCGGTCCCGTGCAGGAAACCCGCGCTAATGGCGCAACCCTAAAATTTTGCAAATCCCCTTGCATGGGGCTAAATTATGGATCAAAAACTTGAAAAATGGAATGAAAACAGAGCTAGGGATGAGGCCTCTTACCTATTGCAGACGGCGGCTCGAATGGTCTCCTGGATCGATCGCAATCAGCAGTTGAAATTTGCACTAAAAACTCTCCAACAGTGAACTCACAAGGTAAAAAGTGAAAAGTAAATTTATTTTTTACTATTTTACTATTTATACCATTATTTTGACCTAAAAATACATTAGAAATGATATTTTTGAGTATTTTTAGGATATTTTTATGTCAAAGTGGGTTTTACGCTGTTTTTGTATGATGACAGGGCTTGGTGCGACTCAACGCAACCAAACGAGCTTCTTTTTAACTTTTTCAAGCTCAGTAAAACATGAGAAAATGTTACTTAACGGTCTGCTTTCAGCTCTTTTCCTGACCTTTTAAATAGGAAAAGATTGTCGAGTTATCCCTCTTGGCTCGTTAAACGTTACTAAGGGGCGGTTGTTTTAAGTTCTTTTATCGACCGTTAAAATATAAAAGATTACCGGGTTTTTGTTGTTTCAAACTCATTAATGGTTACGAAACGACGTGGTTTTGATCGCTTTTCTACTTTTTCAGGTCGAAATCACTATTTATGAAAAGTACTCCTCGGTCGTAATGATCGGGCGGTTCTTTCGGGCATTATTTTATACTTTTTCGGGCCCGAAAGACACAATTCTACGAAAAAGGACACCCCTGGAGTTTCCTTTTCTGTTGTCTTTTCAAACTCGCTAAACATGAAAAGGCGCCAAGTTCTTCCTTTGTCAGACTCGTTAAAACCTATGACATCGAATCTTGTCGAAATGACACATCACAAGCATATGCTATCCCCATCAAGCTTGTTAAAAATAATTGGGGTACTCGCCAGAAATGGTGGGGGAAAAAAAAGAAAATTTTGGGAACCATAATTATTGTCGTGTCGGTAGTATGTCGCTCTTGAACATGACACTTCTCTGCTTTCATGTCGGGGTGGGGATATCTCATCTCATTTTTCACTTGCCTCCGTGGGTTTTGGTAATCCTATTTGACCTCTCATCTGCTCATTGCCTCGTCATCATGACCTCTGATCCATTGATGTCAAATACTGCCAATTCCACTGTCATGCCGCCGATATGTTCAAGAGAAGTTGACCTCTGAAAGCAACAACCTCTGTCTAATAGTTCATAAATCTTAATTCACAACATTGTCTCTTCCCGTCTCGTGTCGATGATGTGGGAAACATTATGTCCCACCTTCGACGAAGATCACTTCCTGTCGACTTCAGCTCATTATCCAGGAAAGTGACCTAGAGACTCCCTTCCGGTACCTTGGAGCCTACATGCCTCAATGGTAGGTTCTTCATGTTCGACGTGAGGTTTTCATCATTGGCCTCCGATCGGATGACTCTACGAGTGTTCGACATCGGCTCATTTATTCACACGCCGTAGATTATACCTATAGTACCTTGAGGGCCATTGTCATTATTGGTGGTACCTCTCGCGTCTGTTAACAACTTTCATCATTGCTTGGTAATCAGACGATGTTCATGCATGTTCGACTTCAGCTCACATGTTCACATGCTTGAACTTGTACTTCTGTTCGGGTCGAGGTGGAGCGCAAGACCCTGGATTGTGTCTGTTGTAATCCAGGTGTGATTTTTGATACATGACTCATTCATTGGATGGCTGCGACCATACCTGAGTCAATTCATTGATCATAACTAGATGGTTGCATCCATACTACGGATCTAGATATCATGTACTCTCTTATGGATGGCTGCGACCATACCACATACATAATGGATTTGAACTATCAATTGTATCTCTCAATACAGATTCTCGGCGGCGGCTATATATGTTCTTGTAAAGCATTTCACCCCTCTCTCTCTCGGGCCTCATGCTTTAGGGGGCATCTGTTACACAGTAATTTGTCACCGTTGGTCACCGTCCCTGTTACCCTTGTTTTCGTACATTAGAGGACACTTTTCGGGACCTGTGACCAGTGACATAACCTAAAAACACTTGCATTGTGTTCCCCTGAGTATGTACTTCATGTTCCCTGAAGACACCTTTTGCAAATTATCCCTAAAAAGTGCCATTTTTCCATTGGTGCAGGTACACAGTGTCTTACCCGCACCAATGACTCAAATCCTCAAAAGGAAGCGCGCCAATTGGCACTCTGTCCTAGAGCAACACCCGCGCCACCTAAATTTGGCAATGATTTTTAGCCAACGCGCACTCATATGTTTTTTCCTCTCTTGTCATGAAGTTCTATGAGGGAAAAATCCTCAAGATAGAGGTCGAAAGTCATTTTTTATCCATAACAACTATGCTGAGCAGCTTTTCAGGGATAATGCCAATCCACAATGGGTGTTCTGGTACAATGTATCTTCCTCCCTTCTCCATCTATAAATGACTGTCCTCATGCATTAAACAAGCTAGTTTTTTTAGAGTCTTTGTGAGTGCTGAAGTAATGCTAGAGTGATAGTGAGAATTGTGAAGCATAAGGAGGTTATGCTGCCGGAATTCTGAGAGAGAGGAGGTCACTTTGCAAGGCATATGTAGCTGCTTGCCCAGTCAGAGAATAGGTTCAACGTCAGAACCTTGGTTGTATTTTTCTCTGTTTTTACTCATTAATAGACGACTATCATTATGGTTCCACTCATGTGTCTTTATAATGATGATTGAGTTATATCTTTTCTGACTGATATATAATTGCATATATTGGATTTTATGCTTGTATTTGTATCGTTCTTTGCATGTGCACGTGTCCGTTCACGAGGATCGTGGGGATTGTGACCAGCCGGAGCAAAGGAACGGGAGTGACGATTCTTCTACAACTACTAGCGTTGGAATCCAGGTAGGCCATCATCATCGATCTTTGATTTACAATTAGGAACCTGCGTGTTAGCGTTGTGTGATTGTTGCTAGACCCGTGTTGGGCTAGTGGGATCGCCTCTGTCTGCAGAGGGGATTTACCAGTTCAACAATGGCTTTAATTCCGGGTAAGGTTGGGCAATGGTTTTTGGGGTGGTCTTCCTCACAAATGAAACATACCTCTACTGAGTGCAATGGACACTCGTTCTTAGGATG
Source organism: Pinus taeda (assembly GCA_000404065.3). Lineage (NCBI taxonomy): Eukaryota > Viridiplantae > Streptophyta > Pinopsida > Pinales > Pinaceae > Pinus > Pinus taeda. The sequence continues at coordinate 75,512 of APFE030216487.1, forward strand.
CTTCCTTCTACATCTGGGACAAAAGATGGCCAAAGCCTTCCCAGCTTCCTCTTTCTTCTGCTGGATTCGGAAAGTATCCAGTTGCATGTCAATGGTCTGTCTCATCTCACTTTTGAGGTCTTCCATCTGATTTGCAAACTCATGCTTGGAGAAGGTGGCAATAGCTAAAAGTGCATTCCCCCTACCTCTTTTTCGGGCTGCCCTAGAGTGGTTTCTAAACATAGTTTTTATGTCCTCATAAGGTATTTGGTAGATGTCTCTGCCAACTAGCAAATGGAGGGTATCTAGAAGGTCTTCAGGGACTCCTCAGAGCAGAACCAGCTTCAGAGATTCAAGGTCATGTGTGCACCTGGCCCTTTTATAACTAAGTTGGAACCTTTCTTCATAGTCTTCTAAAGACTCATCACTTCCCATGGTCATCTGAAAGATTTCTCCCTCTATTTCCTTTGACCTACAGTAGTCACGGTATTTGTTGTTAAAGGCTTGCTGCATTTGAGCCCACATTGCGATATTGTTTCCAGGTAACCCCATGAACCAGCGTAGTACTGCATCCTTGAGGGTAGAGGTAAAGAGTTTCAACTTTTGCTCGTCTTCTGCATAGTCATAAGTTCGACAAAGGACAGCAAACTCAAACAAGAAGGTATCAGGGTCTTCAGTGGTCAATCCGTGGAAGTGAGGTAAGGCTGAGGGACTTATGTTTTTCATTTTTGTGTCCCCATTGGTCTCTCGGATGGGAAAGGCACCTTCTATTGTCTCCCCAGCTCCTATATCGTTTCTGCACTTAGCCATGGTCTCAAGAGGAATGTTTTCTTACTCTTCTTCTGTTATAGGATCTTCGTATATCTCTGGAGGTTCACTTATAGGTTCTTTTGTATCACTGCCATCGAAGAAGAGAGAAGGGTGAATCAGTGATGTGGTGGGAGTGTTGGGTAAGAATTTTTCAGTATTGTCTCTGTTCCTATGAGGCATGAAATGGAATATTTTTGGTTGCTTTTGTTTTTTTTCACTTGTACCTGCAAAACTGGAATAGATTGACTGCAACTAACTAAAATCTACCTTGCTGAAATGAAAATGCGGAATTGAAATGGCAGAATTGAAATTTTGTGCTAGCAAAAGCGGGAAATATCTAATCTACGCTTGCTGAAATGAAATGGAAGCAGGAAATGTCTAATCTACTTTTGTGGAAATAAAATTGCAGAATGGAAATGAAACAACTACTCTACTTTTGCTGAAATAAACTACTTAGCAGAAGGTTGCAGTAGAAAATAGAAGGAAAGCAACAATCACAAATACTCTGACGCTTCCCCGACAACGGCGCCAAAAAGATGGTGGGCTCCAGTATTGCAGCAATAATGCTACAACTCCTAGGACTCCCTTCTTTACTTTTATCAACCCGGTAGTTCGTAACAAACTTGGAAGCGATGATGCTGTATGCACAAGTACTAGCTCTTGCCGCAGGCTGTCACTGGATCAGCTGGCACAAGTCCGCTAGGAGCTTAATCCAACTTATATGAGCTCTTAGAAGAAGCTTTTAACTGTGATGGATGAAAGATAACTCGAAGGAGGCTAATCCACTTGTAGAAAGAAGCCAAAATCTGAAAGGAAATGCAAAACCCTAGCAAACCCTAGTTTTACTGACTAATCCTACTGGTACAAGAAAAAGGATGAAAGCTACAGAAATGGATGCCATTGACTCTTGGGAAGGTTAAGTGCATGTGTCTAAGCTATTTCTGAAGTGAAATCTGAAAAGGAACATCTTTTTGTATTTTTGAATAATCTTGTAGAATTACTTTGCATGTGTTTTGACTGTTGTTGATTGTGCAGAGGTTGGTTGAAGAAAGGAAATGGTGAGGGTGCTTGCAGGAGGTTGGGAAGGTGATAAGAGGGCCTAAGGGGTCCCTAACACCCTTCCAGAGAGTTTCACAGTGATCGGATCTCAAAAGACCGCTCTCGTGAGCTTCTACAGGAAGTCTGTAGGGGTTCTACAGGATGTTCCGAAAGGGGATTTTGGAGGGTTGATGGTGGAAGATGGGTGAAAAAGTGGCAATGGAGGTTGGATGAGTATGTGAGGAGGTCTAGGACTGGGTGAATGAAGCTACGGAGCGATGAAGATGGTTGGATTTGTTCAAGGATGGCGAGAGAGCAAGGTTGCACGTAGGTATGGAAATTAGGGCAAAGTGAGAAAGTGTGGCAAATGAAGGGCAAGAATCTGAGTTAGGGGATGGAACAAGTCGCACTGATGGAGGAAGGGTAGGCAGGGAGGGTTCACAAGTGCTCTGCACACTTTTTCCAAAACTGACCAAACAAAGACTATGCAAACCAAATATCCAACTATTCTAACTAAATTTGACCTAGACATTAACAAAAATAATGAACAAAAGTTTATTGGCGGTAAATCATGTGAAATAACTACGCAAACTAAGAAATAATGGATCTAAGCATGCAATCGCATCTGGCATCAACTTTTGCAACTGAGAATCTAACACTAGCAATTGCATGATGAAGCAAAAACAGTGTTTTTGTGGCAGCAAATTGCATGATGAAGCAAAAACAGTGTTTTTGTGGCAGCAAGGACACCTTGGTCTCAGCTCATGATCCCACGGAGGGAGAGGTGAGATCAGGGGTGCTTGATAGCCTTTTTCAACGATCTTCTCTGTTATCAACCTATCAAATCAATCTGAACATGAAAAGCCTTTTCAATCATCAAAAATGACCTAGGTAACCAAGCAAGATTTTAATCTACTAGCAGAAATTATTTTATGAAGACAAAAAAAAACGTATAACAGTACACAGAGGAGGTCCTGGCACTTGGGTTGGGCCCAACCCCAAGAGATACAGGCTCCTATGAAGAAGCTCAGAACTGATTCCAAATGAAACTGATTTCCATTACTCAAAAATAACCATGTCACAAAAAACGTTTTACAGCAGAAGCTCCAAAATGGGCTAAGAAACTGATCAGCACTCAAGTGCGAAATACAAACATTCCAAAAGTAAGCTACGAAGGCTGGAAGCCTTCCTACTTATGCACTACGAGGACCTCCAACAGTCCTCCTTAATTCAAGGGGCTTGGCTGCTCAAAACTGCAAGTACTCAGCCACTTCACAAAAGCTGCTCGGTTGCCCTTGGAAATCAACTTTGTTGGGCTACTGAACTCTGAGCTGATGGTGGAGAACTCGAGGAAGGGGCCATTTAGTGTAGGAGACACCCTTCCTATGAATCCTCAGCCTTGTCCCCTCGTATTTGGATGTCAAATGGCCCATAAATGCTTGACCTTGGTCCAAAAGTTGTCCAAAATCTGCAATAAACACGTATTAGCCTTCATAGTCAAGTGATTATTCCCATTCATTCAATTAACGTAAATATACTTCAAAAGCATACATAAACTATGAAGAATGGTGGATTAATGGAGAAAAATAGGCAAAATGAGCCCAATAAGTTACCCATTTTTGGGGCTCATCATCACCCCCCTGCTAAATGGGTTGCTCATCCTCTAAGCAACTAATCTAGCTCATCATCTTTGATTGCTTTGACTGCCTCCCTCATGTCCCAGGCCTCCGAGGTGATGTCTTCTTCTCGGTCATGAAATCCTACTTTTCTTTCTACTTCCTCCCACTGCATGTGTTCCTCTTCTTCTTTGACTCCTTCCAGTAGTCCTAAAAGCAAGGGAGGACTGAACTTTAGGCTGATCCAGTTGGCCTGCAGATTTTGCATTGACTGTTTATAGATGGGTACTCTTGCCAAGGCCTCCCTCATCCTTGTTGGGAAGTGGTACTCTCTTATTTTTAGACTGTGGGACAGTGTGTTCCACCTCCTTGTGCAAGCATGAACGCAGTTATCCCCCAACAGTCTTTCCATGTCCTCAAAGTGGGCAACGGCTTGATCTTGTCGTTCAATGTAATCTGGTAGGGCCTGAGGGTTATTGGCCAGGTGTTGGTGGGCATATATTAATGCTGAGGGATCCTCCGACTCTGCTCTGATCATTAGTGGCTCACTTAGTTCCCTGTTCATAATATTTCGGACCTCTGTTGCCCTTTTTTCCTCATGATTTAACCAAGAGGCCATGGCCATAAGTTGCACATCTCCTATCGCAGCATTGGAGTCCCACGAATTCATGTTTGGAAGGGCCAAGTTGTGTAAATAGAATTCTGATAATTTGGCCTTGTCCTCTGATGAGCTACTGTCACATAAAGCCATGAATTGATGGTAATTTTGAAATGGAATGGTGCCCCTTTGGGCCAAGGTGTTAATCTATAACTGCAACCATTGATCTTTAAGGTATAAGGCATATAACTTGGCAGGTTTCCTACATTGCAAGGCCCCTACTGCCCAGCTGGCCATGCAGGCCAGTTGGGCTTCCTTCTCTTGTATTTGTTGCTTCAGAGGCTGTATTTCCTCTGCTGCATGTGACTCCTTCTCCTGTAGCTGTTTTGTTAGTGCCTCAACCTAAGCCTGCAGCTTGTCCTCTTTCTGCTCTCCATCAGACGCTTCCTTGCCTGCTGGAGGTCCCTCTTGCTGTTGTTGTTCACCCAAAACGAAGGGCCTGTCTTCCTTATAACGTACCTGTAGCTGTAGCTGCTGTTTCAGCAGCTCGTTCTTTTCCTGTAGTTTGGCCCTCTGACTACTTTCCACATGCCTTACCATGGCCAATTCTTTCCTTGATTCCTTGAGTTTTTCTTCCAGGTGACCTATGTCTGCCACACCCTTGGACTTCGCAATCCTCATCCAAGTGTGAGTCCTAACTCTTTCTTCTTCCAGTGCAAAGAAAAGTGGCACCGCAAACTTCTGGGGAATTATCTTCCCGGCTTCTAACAGGTTATAGTAGAAGCCCAAGCTAGGCTGAGGCCTTGGTTCCAATATTTTCTCAGCCTTTTCTTCTTCCTGTGATGGTTTAGCTGCCTTTTCCTCCAATTTCTAGGTCTCCTTTAACTTAGCCAGAGGTTCCTGTAGAACCATCTCAGCTTCCTGTAGTGTTGTCCTTGAGTCCATCATCCTAATTCTCTCTCTCCAAGTGGAAGTTTTTGGGCTTCCTCGTTCATAGGTGATGGATATCTTTGAAGGAGACTCCTCCTTTTGTTTAGCTATGGTGTCCTCAATGATAATTGGCTCCTTTGACTATGGCTGGGGTATGCCCACTTTGATCCATGTGCTCCTTCTTGCTTTAAAGTACATGGAGGTTTTCCTTTTTCGCTTCCCTTTTTGTTTTGGAGGTGTGCTTAAGGCAGCAAGCACAGTTGTTGCCTCCCTGGCCAATATCTCAGTTGATCTCTCCTCTTGCTGACTTGTTTCCATGCTTCCTGTAGAAATCCCTGTGTCAACTGTTTCTATCTATTTTGCTAGATGTGTCTTTTCCTTTTGTTTCTGTGTGGTTGCTTTGGCTGTGACATCCTTCATTTGGACTTTTTCAGCCCTCTCTACTCTACACTGCATCTCCCTTGGTGTTTGTGCGGTTGTTTCTTCCTCTGTCTTAGGCTCAGCAATCTAGCCCTTTCCCCCCTTTTCTTTCTGTCCTTTTTGAGCTTGAAGGTCCTGTGTTTCTTCACCATTGGTTTTCTCTCCTTCTTCAATGTGTTCTCCTTCTTCACTAATGGATGAGGTGATATCTTCGGCCAAAATTCTAATATCGTCATCCCGGGACATGTTTTAGAAAATTTCCCAAGATATGGGGACAGTGTAGGTGTGCAGGGCATCCTCCACTAATAGTTTGATGAGCCCATGATGGGCCAACTGATCTGGGATCCCTTCATTCAATTTTGTACCACATTCAATCAGTGACTAAAGAAGAAAATAGGGGATGCTCAGTTTCTTGTCTGGAGGTAAATCAATTCCATGTCTTAGTCCCACAGCAACCTGAAATGATAACCATAGATGATGCTAAACCTCCCTTCACATGTAATGTACTTCATGATTTGGAAACTGATTCACTCCAGAGAGGAGGTAAGCTGGTTCTCCTGACCCCGTTTTTGTCTTCTATAGGATGTTCCTTGGGCAAAAAAAATTCTTTCTTAGCAGCTTGGCCCAATGACCTTTCTTCTTTGCTCCAAGGGAGCCCTAATGGTAGACCAGTAACATGACTGATGAGCTCAGGGGTAAGTTCTAGGGTCAAACCCCTAAAACTAACTGTGGAATGTGTCTTTGATTGAGGTCTTAGGGACATTAAAAATTCCTCAGTTATCTCATCGTCGTGACCCTAAATTTTGTCACAAAAGGACATCCAATTGGCTCGGGCGAGCAGGTCCACCACCTCAGGATGCTCGTGCAGCTTGCTAGGGTTTGAAGGTTCTTTCCTTATGAATCCCCCTAGCATGGTGAGAGTGCTTTGTTTTATGCTCTGATCAGAAAAGGGAATGCGGTTTATGGTTTTCCCTCCGAACTCAAGAAGGGATTTCTCGGGTGTCCAATATCAATTAGCACCAATTCCCTAGTTTTAATACTGTTGTTGCCCAGAACTCGGCTTTCTGTTTATGAAAGGAAGAATTGTGCTTCTACAAACAGAGTATAGAGCTCAATTTTTCTTCTCAGCACACATACAGATATGCAAATTCAAAATTTTTCATACACAGGATAGCCCCCACAGTTGCATATCTTCCCCACTGGAGAATTTAAAAAAAACAGGAAACGTGGAGGAGAATCTTGATGCAGAAACAACTAAGAAACCCAATGCAACACATAGGTAAACATTTTATTTCCAATTCACGGGCAGATTTTTCTCTGGTTCCCAAATTTTATGCCGGTCAATTCACCACCTTTTCAAAGCATATCATGCATGGAGGAGTTTTTTCGAGCCTACCTCGTTTGGAGCCCCAAATTCGACGAATAAAAATCCCAGGCTTCCCTGCTTCTGGAAAGCTGTGTAGTATTTCCTGTAGAGCTCTTCCTGTAAAAGACCCCCCTGGTTCCTGTAGAATGCCACTGCACTTCTAAGCGAGCCTGATACGCAGGAGAATCTCGAAGACAGGTAGAAAAACCGGTGGAGAACAACTGGTTAATAGTTTTTGGAAGCGGAGGATGTGTACTTCAGTCGAGGACGTTGCAAGTGAAAATGAACAGAGGGTGGTGTGTGTTTCAGCCGAGCATCTTTTAACTGCGACGTGATTCTTGGCAAGGGGGTGAGGTGGCCGGACCGAACCGTTGATCCAACGTCATGGCCATAATTTCTCTGTGTGTTTCTGACTGCCATCACCTCCCCTCTACCGTTAACCGCCGCCACCACTACCAATCTCGACGATTTCTCCCTGAATGGACGCTCCACATGTGTTGGTTGCACGTCTCGTCGGCAATTTTGAATGTGACTGAGCTTGTTCGGATCCAACGAGGTTATGTAACTGGCCGAGGGTGGCCAGTTGACTGGCCACCAATCCCATTCAATTCGAACCATTTCCATAGGCATGCAGCTTTTAAAATATAGTTTACGCAATTGACGAATGAGTTTAGGCACTTACCTGGGTGGTCATGGCCACGTTATGTAAACTTCGGGTCTTGGAACCATTCCTTCGGTCATTGCTGCTTCGTGCATGGGTTTTGGAACCCATTCCATCATTGGCTACCGCTGCATGCATAGGTTTTTCTTGACTTCGACTGCTGATGATATTTTCACGTTCAAGATGAGCCCTTTGCATGTTTCCTTTGTCGTTTCCGGTTGTCCCTGGCTCTAGAGTATGTCTCCCAGAAGGATCAGCTGCTATAGGATTCCCATAGGACATCCTGTAGCTGCTTCTCCTCCTAAGATGCAAGCTAAACGAGCAGGGCTATACCGCTGATGAGGAATTTGGCTGATGAAGAGTCCGGATGGAGGTTGACAGGTAGGGTGAGTGAGACACTACTGCTTGATTTGTCACTAAAATTTCTTGCTGGCAGTATGAGGAAAATAGGGTTTTTTTGTGTGACTGCGCAGGAACAGACAACAGGATGGGTGCAACTGAGGTGTAAAGAGATGGAACAGGGTGACATGTGATGATGGATGGAAGCAGGGGTGTTTGCAGGCCTAGCAGGCAGATTCCAACCTTCGGATTCCCTTCCAAGATCGATTTTGGCCTGTCTGAAGGTTCTACAGGATCTTCCTGTAGAAGACATCGACTTCTTGTAGAAGACCCAGAACTTCCTGTAGAAGGTGGAATCTTAACCCGAATGTGATCAAATCCTAGGAAAGGGGAGTGGTCATGGAGGAAGTGTCTGTGAGGGATGCTTGCAGCCTGGTGTTGACCTCTATCCTTGTTTTGTGTGACCCTCCTAATCCTGCAATGTCTTCCCTGCACCCTACAATTATTCAACAGAAATTAGACCTATTTCTTGTTTTTTCTTTTTTTCTTTTTTTTTGAGAGAGAGACAACTGGGGCGCCTCCAGGAGGTTTTCACCCTTACTATCTGCCCCGGGTGCCTCTAAGAGGTTTTCACCCAAGGATATTTTGTTGGGTTGTGTTATATTCTTTCCACATAGTTAACAGGGGGTTTGAGGGGTACCCGTAACCCCACTTTGGAAAATTTTGGTTTTGGACCCTATGTTAGGTTGGG
>APFE030216487.1:88857-99352 GCA_000404065.3 Pinus taeda
CTCTCGCATTTTTATTTTTCATGTGATTTAGAATTCGTATGCAGGTAATTTCTGTACGGGGTTAAAACCTACATCTTTTTATTCTTTTTTTTTTTCATGATCAAGGTGTGGGTGGAGTAGAGACAGGGCCCTGCTCCACTACCAGCACTAATTTATCCAAAGTTTCAATGAACTCCTACCTCGAAAGGGGTTTCCTGTAGATTTTCAATCGATGCCCATTGACGAGCATGGGGACAGCTTCTTCATCAATGGTCCTAATAAGGACTGAACCATTGTTGTTGCATTTCTCCACTATATATGGTCCTAACCACCTTGTCCTCAGCTTCCCTTTGAAATCCTTGTATCTTGAGTCATACAACAACGCCCAATCTCCTGGCTGGAATTGCTTTTCGTTAGGGTGTCGGTCATGCCATATCTTTCTCTGGAGTTGAACTACTTCTGAGTGGAGGAGGGCCTGCATTCTCTGTTCATCTAATCCATTCAGCTGCAGTAATATTTCCTGTTGTGCATGGCTGAGATCCAGGTCCAACTGAGCTGCCACCCTCAATGTGTTTTATTCGAATTCTATGGAAAGCAAAGCCTTCTTCCCGTAGACCAGCTCATAGGGTGTGAAACCGGTTGTCGTTTTCCAAGTGGTGCTGTAGGCCCAGGTGGCCTCAACCAAGCGATCTGCCCAATCTTTTCTGTTGTTGCTCACCACTTTAGTCAAAATCTCTTCCAAAGCTCTGTTAGTGACTTCCACCTGCCCATTTCTTGCAGATGATAAGGGGTAGAAGTCCTGTGCTTAATCTTGTGATGGGCGAGCAGGTCTTCAATCAAGTTAGAGGTAAACTGACTTCCTTGATCTGTGACTAATTCCCTTGGCTAGCCAAACTTGTAGAAGACATTCTCCCTCAAAAACACAGCCACTTTCTCTTCTGTCGTTGCCTTGATTACCTTTGTTTCTGCCCACTTTGTCAGGTAATCTATGAACACAATGATGTAAGACTTTTGTTCTGAAGGAGGGTTGATAGGACCCACAAAGTCCATGCCCCACTTCTCAAATGGCTCGAAAGTCACCTGAGGCTGGAGGGGCATTTCATCCTTTGGAGTCGGTTTCCCCATCCTTTGACATCGGTCACATTGGCTGATGTATCTTTTGACATCTTGATGAAGAGTGGGCCAATAGTAGCCTGCCTGTAGAGTTTTGAAGGCAGTTCTTTTTGTTGCAACGTGGCCTCCACAGGGCCCATCGTGACAGGTTAGGAGGATGTCAAAAACATCCTCCTCCCTAACACAACGCCTCAAGATATGATCTGGGCCAAGTTTAAATAGGTTGCCCCTGATCCAAGTGACTGGGGCGCTTTTCCTCACGATTTTGCTCTTCTCTTTTGAGGATAGGTGTGGAGGGAACTGTGCTGAGACCAAGTAATTTGCTATATTAGCAAACTAGAGAGAGAGTACTGAAATAGAAAACAGGTGTTCATCTGGCATTTGATCATCTACCATCCCTTCTTCACCTGAAGCCAAATCTAGTCTAGACAAAAAGTCAGCAACAACATTTTCCTTACCCGGCTTATCAACAATGGTCAAATCAAATTGCTGCAACAAAAGTAACCATCTGAAGATATGAGCATTTACATAAGATTTATTCATTAAATACCTAATCGCAGCATGATCAGTGTGTACAAAGGTTTGATAACCAGTGATGTAGTGTCTGAACTTGTTGAGGGAATGGACTACAGCCAGGAACTCTTTCTCGGTTACGATATAGTTCATTTCTACCTTGGACATGTTTTCACTGACAAAGTATATGGCATATGGTAGCTTCTCCTCAACTTGTCCTAAGGCTACCCCTATGGCTTTGTTCGAGGCATCGGTGTGGATGTGGAAAGGTAGGGCCCAGTTTGGGCCTCTCAAGATTGGGGTGGACACCAACTTATCTTTCAACTCATCCAGAGGCCCTTAATAGTCGTCAGTCCATATAAACTCAACATCTTTCTCCAAAAGGCCAAACAATGGCAAGGCTAGCTTACTGAAATCTTTAATGAATCTTCTATAATATCCTACTAAGCCTAGAAAACTCTGAATATCTCTTACCTTTTGAGGAGGCAGAACCTTTTGGATGATAACAATTTTGTTGGGATCCACCTGTAATCCTTGCTGAGAAATTGTATGACCTAGCACAGTCCCTTCAGTCATCAAGAATTCACATTTTTCAGGACTAAGGGATAGGTTCATCTCAATACACTTGGTTAAAACTTTTCCCAGGTTAGTCAATGCTTCATGGAAGTTGGACCCATAAGGGGTAAAGTCATCCATATAGATTTCTACTGAATCATGAACCAGCTCAACAAACATGCTCAGTATTGCTCTCTGGAAAGTGGCAGGAGTGTTGCATAGCCCAAAGGGAAGGACCCGGTAGGCAAAGGTACCCCATGGACAAGTGAAGGTGGTCTTATCTTGGTCCTCCGGGCTAATTTGGATCTGATTATACCCGATGAACCCATCTAGGAAAGAAAATAACTTCTTCCCTGCCAGTCCATCCAACACTTGGTCTATGAAAGGCAAAGGGAAATGGTCCTTCTTGGTGGCACCAGAGGTGAGACCCACTCACTGTCGGAGATGGGGTAGATGAATCCCGCATCCAACAACTTTTGCAATTCTTCTTTGACAATGTCCTTAAGGGTTGGATTCATTCTCCTCTGAGGCTGCCAGACTGGTTTACAATCCTCTTTGATATAAATATGATGGGTACAGACTGAAGGGTGGACTCCTTTCATCTCCTTATAGCTCCAAGTGAAAGCATCCAAATGGTGGTTCAATAAGCTACACAGCTCCTTCTCCTAGGAGGGAGATAGGGATGAGCTAATCTTTAAGGTTCTTTCAGGGCCAAATTCCACATTCTTAACTCTGGGAGAGGTTGGATCAGCCACACAAAGGTCCACTAAAGCGTTGGCTTGGGTACCTTCCACCAACTCCTCTAATGGCAGTGCACTGGGAGGTGGATTTTGAATCAAATTCTCAATCAAGTCATCCTTGGTTTGAGGGCCTGCCCTGGTGACTTCTACTATGCACAATGGTGCAGAGTAGACTTCATCCTCATCTCCCTCCTCCAACCAGAGTGGTAAGTCATGTTCTAACAAAGGTTGGGCAGGAGGATATAGGACTAGCTGCTTGGACATAGCCCCATTCTTGATGGTCATGCTCCCTGCTCGACAACTGATGTAAGCATCTGCAGTAGCCAACCAAGGCCTTCCCAAAATGAGGGGGTATCCAGTGAGTTTTACCTTTGGCTGAAGGACCAAGAAGTCTGCAGGGTACTCCCAAGAATCAACAGAGACCAGGACATCCTCCACAATCCCTTCGGGAGTCACGGTGGAGCGGTCTACTAACTGTAGTACTGTCGAGGTCTTTCTTAAGGAACTCTGAAGGTTAAGTTTGAGCATAGTATCCCTGGTCATCACATTAATGGCAGCCCCTAGATCAATCAGGGTGTGGGGGGTTATGGTGCCATTGATGTGGACATCAACTACAAGACTCCCAAGGTCCAAATATTTTGGACAGATTACTTGCCCCAACATTAGATCGGACAGTTGTCCTATGACATTAATAGTTGGGGCATCTCTCTTGTGCCTACCTGGATGCCTGTAACACTTCTCCTTGATCAATTTTTTTTAGATTGGTACATCTTTTATGGCCTGGAGAAGTTGTATTTTCACACACAACTATTTAAGTTCTCCCAGCAGTTCAGTCTCCTCTGGGTTTGGTTGCATGGTTGCTGTTAGTCGCTCAGGAAAGGGCGGAATGGATTTGGGTTCACTTGCATGTTTCTCTTCCTCATCCTCCGAGAAAGGAGGTTGGTGATCTATAAGGACCTTCCCAGATCATAGGTTGATCTCCTGAATCTCCACAGCATAGGTAGGGCATGTTGTCTCTCCAATGTATACCTGTTGGGCCTGTCTGTTGTTGGGGTTCGGGTTCGGTTGAGCAGGCATCTGAGGTTGTCTTGGAGGAGCAGGAGGTAATGGTTGTGGTTGAGCAAGAGGTGGAGACAAAATAGTGGGAGGAGAGTTCTATTCGGACCTCCACCCCAGCTGAGGTGCATTCCAGTGAGGTTGTGGCTAGAGATGAGAGTGAAACGAATGGGCAGCAAGTTGAGTATGATATTGGGATGGATAAGACTAAGGAGGTGGTGCAGACCAGGAAGGATGAGCAGGGGGACCCCAAGAAGGTAAGTGAGTGGATTGGTTGGGGTTGTACTAAGTTTGGGATGTCCCTTGCATCCCCTGCTGGTAAGGCCTAGATCCATGCGACCTCCTTTGGTTGAGGAAGTAGAGTGGTTCAGTGGCTCCTTCAGCACCTTGGTACATGGATTTAAGTCCGGGTAAGGTTGGGCACTGGTTTGTGGGGTGGTCTTCCTCACAACGAAACATACCTCTACTGAGTGCAATGGACACTCGTTCTTAGGATGCTTCCTTCTACATCTGGGACAAAAGATGGCCAAAGCCTTCTCAGCTTCCTCTTTCTTCTACTGGATTCGGAAAGTATCTAGTTGCATGGAAATGGTCTGTCTCATCTCACTTTTGAGGTCTTCCATCTGATTTGCAAACTCATGCTTGGAGAAGGTGGCACTAGCTGAAAGTGGATTCCCACTATCTCTTTTCTGGGCTACCCTAGAGTGGTTTCTAAACACATTTTTTGTGTCCTCATAAGGTGGTTGGTAGATGTCTTCGCCAGCTAGCAAATGGAGGGTATCTAGAAGGTCTTCAGGGACTCCTCGGAGCAGAACAAGCTTCAGAGATTCAGGGTTAAGTGTGCACCTGCCCTTTTATAACTAAGTTGGAACCTTTCTTCATAGTCTTCTAAAGACTCATCACTTCCCATGGTCATCCGAAAGATTTCTCCCTTCGTTTCCTTTGACCTACATTAGTCCTGGTATTTGTTGTTAAAGGCTTGCTGCATTTGAGCCCATGTTGCGATATTATTTCCAGGTAACCCCATGAACCAGCGTAGTGCTGCATCCTTGAGGGTAGAGGGAAAGAGTTTCAACTTTTGCTCGTCTTCTGCATAGTCATAAGTTCGACAAAGGACAACAAACTCAAACAAGAAGGTATCAAGGTCTTCAGTGGTCAATCCGTGGAAGTGAGGTAAGGCTGAGGGACTTATGTTTTTCATTTTTGTGTCCCCATTGGTCTCTCAGATGGGAAAGGCACCTTCTATTCTCTCCCCATCTCCTATACCCTTTCTGCGCTCAGCCATGGTCTCAAGAGGAATGTTTTCTTGCTCTTCTTCTATTATAGGATCTTCGTATATCTCTGGAGGTTCACCTATAGGTTCTTCTAGATCACTGCCACTGAAGAAGAGAGAAGGGTGACTCAGTGATGTGGTGGGGGTGTTGGGTAAGAATTTTCTGGTATTGTCTCTGTTCCTACGAGGCATGAAATGGAATATTTTTGGTTGCTTTTTTTTCGCTTGTACCTGCAAAACTAGAATAGATTGACTGCAACTAACTAAAATCTACCTAGCTGAAATGAAAATGTGGAATTGAAATGGCAGAATTGAAATGTTATGCTAGGAAAGCGGGAAATATCTAATCTACGCTTGCTGAAATGAAATGGAAGCAGGAAATGTCTAATCTACTTTTGCGGAAATAAAATTGCAGAATGGAAATGAAACAACTACTCTACTTTTGCTTAAATAAACTACTTAGCAGAAGGTTGCAGTAGAAAATAGAAGGAAAGCAGCAATCACAAATACTCTGATGCTTCCCTGGCAACGGCATCAAAAAGATGGTGGGCTTCAGTATTGCAGCAATAATGTTGCAACTCTTGGGACTCCCTTCTTTACTTTTATCAACTCGGTAGTTCGTAACAAACTTGGAAGCGACGATGTTGTATGCACAAGTACTAGCTTTTGCCACAGGCTGTCACTGGATCAACTGGCACAATTCCGCTAGGAGCTTAAGCCAACTTCTATGAGCTCTTAGAAGAAGCTTTTAACTGTGATGGACGAAATCTAACTCGAAGGAGGCTAATCTACTTGCAGAAAGAAGCCGAAAGCTGAAAGGAAATGCAAAACCCTAGCAAACCCTAGTTTTACCCACTAACCCTACTGGTACAAGAAAAAATATGAAAGCTACAAAAATGGATGCCATTGACTCTTAGGAAGCTTAAGTGCGTGTGTCTAAGCTATTTCTAAAGTGAAATTTTAAAAGGAACATCTTTTATATTTTTGAATAATCTTGTAGAATTACTTTGCATGTGTTTTGACTATTATTGACTGTGTAGAGGTTGGTTGATGAAAGGAAATGGTGAGGGTGCTTGCAGGAGGTTGGGAAGGTGAGAAGAGGGCCTAAGGGTCCCTAACACCCTTCCAGAGAGTTTCACAGTGATCGGATCTCAAAAGACTGCTCTCGTGAGCTTCTACAGGAAGTCTGCAGGGGTTCTACAGGATGTTCCGAAAGGGGATTTTGGAGGGTTGATGGTGGAAGATGGGTGAAAAAGTAGAAATGGAGGTTGGATGAGAATTTGAGGAGGTTTAGGACTAGGTGAACGAAGGTACAGAGTGATGAAGATGGTTGTATTTGTTCAAGGATGGCGAGAGAGCAAGGTTGCACGTAGGTATGGAAATTAGGGCAAAGTGAGAAAGTGTGGCAAATGAAGGGCAAGAATCTGAGTTAGGAGATGGAACAAGTCACACTGATGGAGGAAGGGTAGGCAGGGAGGGTTCACAGGTGCTCTGCACACTTTTTCCAAAACTGACTGAACAAAGACTATGCAAACCAAATATCCAGCTATTCTGACCTAATTTAACCTAGACATCAGCAAAAATAATGAACAAAAGTTTATTGGCAGAAAATCATGTGAAATAACTATGCAAACTAAGCAATAATGGATCTAAGCATGCAATCACATCTGGTATCAACTTTTGCAACTGAGAATCTAACACTAGCAATTGCATGATGAAGCAAAAACAGTGTTTTTGTGGCAGCGAGGACACCTTGGTCTCAGCTCATGGTCCCACAGAGGGAGAGGTGAGATCAGGGGTGCTTGATAGCCTTTTGCGAATATCTTCTCTGTTATCAACCTATCAAATAAATCTAAACATGAAAAGCCTTTTCAATCATCAAAAATGACCTAGGTAACCAAGCAAGATTTTAATCTACTAGCAGAAATTATTTTATGAAGACAGCAAAAAACGTATAACAGTACATAGAGGAGGTCCTGACGCTTGGGTTGGGCCCAACTCCAAGAGCTACAGACTCCTAAGAAGAAGCTCAGAACTGATGCCAAATGAAACTGATTTCCATTACTCAAAAATAACCATGTCACAAAAAAAGTTTTACAGCAGAAGCTCCAAAATGAGCTAAGAAATTGATCAGCACTCAAGTGTGAAATACAAACATTCCAAAAGTAAACTACGAAGGTTGGAAGCCTTCCTACTTATGCACTACGAGGACCTCCAACAGTCCTCCTTAATTCAACGGGCTTGGCATCTCAAAACTGCAAGTAATCAGCCACTTCACAAAAGCTGCTCGGCTGCCCTTGGAAATCAACCTTGGTGGGTTGCTGAACTCCGAGCTGATGGTGGAGAACTTGAGGAAGGGGCCATTTACTGCAGGAGACACCCTTCCTATGAATACTCAGCCTTGTCCCCTCGTATTTGGCTGTCAAATGGCCTATAAATGCTTGACCTTGGTCCAAAAGTTGTCCAAAAATCTGCAATAAACACGTATTAGCCTTCATGGTCAAGTGACTATTCTCATTCATTCACTTAATGTAAATATACTTCAAAAGCATACATAAACTATGAATAATGGTGGATTAATGGAGAACAATAGGCAAAATGAGCCCAATAAGTTACCCATTTTTGGGGCTCATCAATGGCGAATCGTATCTGCCTTAAACATTATCTGTATCTTTGATATTTCCGCTTGGCTATTATAAAAAGGGGACAGCATTGCTAGCCTGGGGGGTGGATTATTGATTTTTTATGAAATTCACTATTGTAACTTAAACTTTGATCATCGCCTCTTTTTAAAGAGGGATTACTGTAACTCTGTTTTGATGCTTAATACATAAATTTTATTGTCGTTCCATCTTTGATTCTGAAGTAATCACAGCAGTGCGTCCCTGGAGGCTAACGGCCCGACCCTGGTGGAAAACTTGCTTCCTGTACCATTATTTTCAATTCCAAGTCGTGTGTGGTTTGATTTCTTTTATTTACTTTGTTCAGTAATCTGTTGTTCCTTATTGTTTCATGTATTGGCTCTATTATATTTCATTCATATTTGAATAGTAAGGTTATCCTCTACAACTGGAATGTTGTGTCGTTCATTATGAATTTATATCGCATTGTCGTTCCTTTACAGATTGATATCATTGTATAACATTGTTGTTCCTTACAGATTACCATTACTGTTCGATTACAGAGTAACAGTTCTGTGTATTCATAAATCGATACTATTGTCTATTTACCTATGGTTTACTTCCAAGCGTGATTGCTATTCATTGGGATTGTTGTTCCATAGTGACCGCAATTGTTGTTTCTTCATAACCGTGATTAATAATTGTTATGCCGAAACTCAGATTACTGTTTCCTTCAGTATAGATGCGCTGCATGTAATATTCGATTTAGTTTGTTGTGCATTTACATTTGATTCAGGTTGTTGTTCAATATTTCATACTTCACTTTAGTTTGTTGTTCCATTTCTGTTTGCTTTCCAAATCATTTCCGAGATAAAGATTGTTGCTTAATTCCTGTAAATTACACTGACTGCTTCATTCATTTCTATAGATTAAAGATTCGTTGTTCAATCTTGTTAAATAGATTAGTTGTTGTTCATTTTCCTGTTATTTGAATCATCATTGCTTTGGTGTGAACAAAACGATCTGAAACTGTAGTGAACATTGACTATTGTTGTCCAGTTCCCAGATTGATGATCTTTTCCTTGATTGCTTTTCAATTACATCAGTTTACAAAGGGAAGAGTTATTATTACTACACCCTTGACTGATGAAATGCTATAGTTCCTAAAATGAATGATTTGGTTACAAGTATTTCCAGTTGCTACCATTATATTTAGAGTTTGTTTTCAACATTTAGTTACTTTTTCAAAAGCACTATATTACTAGCATTACTCTTGACAAGTGACCACCTCAAACTGAGTACACTCTTTGAGATAACGAATCGTACCTGCATTGATAATTAATGTAGGGTAAATAAAGGTGAAAAAGACCCTTTTTACTGCTCGACATTTTGGCGCCATTGTCAGGGAAGAGTGTAGCCATTTGTTCCTTTTCAGAGTAGTGTAAGTACCTGCTAGGAGAGAATTGGGTTTTAAAAATGGAAGGTAAGAACCTGCGTACGGAGCATGTAACAGCCCTACTCCCCTGCCCGCTTTCCTACACATTTTTTGTTGTTTTGGGTAGAACTCAGCATTCGATTTGTGTGCATGACTAAGCAGAAAAAACCTGAAAAGAATCCTAAACCACTACCCAAGCCTGATAAAGCTAAGGGGCCGATGACCCTTGGCCTATCGACCTTTATAGACGAAATCCTCAAAAAAGCAGAATCTCAGCCTTCAATAGGACCTAGAAAAGTTGCTTCTAGACAACTTACTAGTTCCCTTCAGGCCACAGGATCACCATCTGTAGCCTTTACTGAGGTGCACAGCCAAACTGAGGAGCAATATTTTCAAGAAATTGATAATTCTAGCCCAAAATCATTGCAAGAAAGGAACCTTAGTAATCTCCGCGAAGGGAGAGGAGAAACAGGGGAAACTGAAGAACCAAGATCTCCTCTTGGAGTAATTCAGCCATTAAGCAACCCAGATAAGGGAAGTGTTGCAAAAATCATTCAGAACGAAGTTGAAGAACCTCAAGAGCTAAAATCCCCCCAGACATTAGGAACTCTCATCATCCCAAACAAAGGAAGTGTTGTTAAGACCATTCCTGTTAAGGCCATCCTTGCTCCGTCTAACCAACCTAGGAATACCCTCCTAGAAATCCCGGAAGGTTATTGGCACATATTTGACCAAATGGCCTAGAACCAGCCAAACACCCAAACCTCCACACTGCAATATCCCATTGTATATACTGCAGCCAATGCACCTATGAAGGCAATTCCTCTCCAGCATAGCCCTGCATTTCATGGCCTAACATCAGAAGACCCAGATGCATTTTTGTTTGAATTCGATGTGTTGTGCAAAGGATATGACTATACCACCGACCCCCAAAAGCTGAAACTATTTCCCTCTACATTAAAAGGAGCTACTTTACGATGGTTTATGGGGTTGGGTGGAGGTGTTATAAACGACTAGGATCAGATGAAAGGTGCTTTTCTAAAGAAATATCAGGATTATTGTAGATCCAAAGAGTTAAAAGATGAAATATTTCAGATGGTAGCTAGACCTGATGAAACACTAGAAGAAAATGTTGAAAGTTTTCAGTATAATCTTCAAAGATCTCCTTATGCATCATTACCCTTACCTGACAATGTATTAAAACAACATT